>RAOM01000134.1:0-72186 GCA_009805225.1 Neurospora sp. LNF1-1
TGACGGTTGATGCATAAGKGCTTGCATTCCTCCGTCGCAACTATATAAGACCACTTGAGCAACCGAATTGCCAGCTTCGGTTACTTGTATYCTTTTGCGGAAACACGGAACGTTATAGCGTAGTGGTGAAATGCGTCGCCGTGACAGTACCCGGCTTTTATTAGTAAATACCTTGAAAGATTATTACAATAAGGACCGTAGGACTACGAGATTAAGCTTAAGGAAGGAGCTAAATTTAAATTCTTTAAAGTGTATTATATTAACGAGAAATAGAATACGGAGTTACGGAAGTATTTAAACGAGAATTTGAAATAAAAATACATTCGGGAATCTATATTACTAATAAGGTACCCTATCCTCTTCGTACTGAAGAAAAATAGAAAGCTACGCCTTTATATTAATTATAAGTAATTAAACTGAGAGATTATAAGAAATAATTATCCTCTATCTTTAATTTCGCGTATTCGAAGTCAATTGGGAGGAATACGATATTTTACGCGCTTTAATTTACCTATTACTTATACCTATATTCGGATTAAGGAAGGAGACGAATAGAAGATCGTATTTCGTATACCCTATAAATATTACGAGTACCTTATTATCCTTTCGGGTTAATTAATATACTTACGATATTCTAATTAACTATCGACTACGCGATCCGACCTTACTTCGATAAATCCGCTATCTACTATCTAAATAATATTTTTATTAACTCTAAAACTCTCGCGGAATATAAGAAATATATAAAGGAAATATTAGATATATTATACGAATATAGTCTTTTTATTAATATAAAGAAAAGTGAATTCTATATAAAGGAAACTATATTTCTTAAATATATAATTTTAGAAAACGAAGTTAGGATAGAACTAAGTAAAAGCTATACGGAATTAGCCCGTACTTAGTAACGCGACCGAAGTCTACAGATTCCTAAAGTTTATTAACTTCTACTATATATTTATATACGACTATAGGAAGATTACTAAACTATTATACGAATTTATTAAGAAGGAGGCCGCTTTTATATAGGAAAAGGAGGAAGAGGGAGCTTTTAGGGCTATTTGCAATATAATTACTATAGACCCTCTATTAAAACTCCCTAACTTAAATAAGCTCTTTAAAGTTGAAACCGATACGTCCAATTACGCTATTGGAGGATAATTGGGATAATGCGACGACTAAAGAAAATTACATCCTATAGTTTTCTTTTCAAAAAAAATTAGAAGGACCCTATCGCAATTATCCTATTTATAATAAAGAACTCCTAGCTATTATTAAAGTATTCTAAGAATGGAGGCTATATTTTAATAGAACTATATATAAAGTATAAGTTTATACCGACTATAATAATCTCCAATATTTTACGATTATAAAGGTATTTAACGGCTATTAAACGCGATGGGCCGAATTCCTATTAGAATTTAATTTTAAAATTAATTATAAAAAGGGATTAGAGAATATTTAAGCCAACGTACTTAATCGACGAACTAACCATATAAAGGATATAGTAGAAGCCTCTATATTTCTATTTTAAGAATAACCGGACGGATTATTCGTATACCCTTTATAAGAATGGGTAGAATATTGTGACGGTTGATGCATAAGGGCTTGCATTCCTCCGTCGCAACTATATAAGACCACTTGAGCAACYGAATTGCCAGCTTCGGTTACTTGTATCCTTTTGYGGAAACACGGAACGTTATAGCGTAGTGGTGAAATGCGTCGCCGTGACAAATATTATACCGTTTACCGAGTTAAATTATAAGACCCCGGTTACTAGGCTATTATTATTACTCCCGAGGAGCGATAATGATAGGAAGATAGTTTGGAAGAAGGAATCATTCTTTAGAACGATGAACTATAATATTATAATAAGGCCTACGTTTAGCTAGAGTAGCGCGAAACTCTCATTATAAGAATTTATACTTCTAAAATAAAAGGATATATAAGTATTGTAAGAACTATAGTAAAGATATAGTAAAATTACGATTTTTTAAGAATAAAAGCCAAAGTAGCTCGAACATTATACGCTTATAAATATTATAGTAGGACTAGAATTATAAAATATAAATTATACGGATTCTTCGAACCCTCAAAAGTCGCGGAAAGGCTGTAGAGTTCGGTAACGATAGACTTTGTTACTAAATTACTACCGTTTATAAATACTATTATAAGAGTTATATATAATAGTATC
This sequence comes from Neurospora sp. LNF1-1, assembly GCA_009805225.1. Taxonomy (NCBI): domain Eukaryota; kingdom Fungi; phylum Ascomycota; class Sordariomycetes; order Sordariales; family Sordariaceae; genus Neurospora; species Neurospora sp. LNF1-1. The sequence continues at coordinate 2,195 of RAOM01000134.1, forward strand.
TTAGTAATAATAAATAGGTTAATTAAACAGAGCTACTTCTTACTTTATAAGAAAATATAGCTAATAGAGTAATTTGTAAATATAATTTATCAGAATGTTACTTCGGTATATAATTGGCCGAAAGAATAAATTATAAATAAGGATACTAAATTCGTATTTAAATTCTAATAAATATTAATAATTAAATTCGGTATTAAGAGTAAACTCTTAATAGCCTATTACCCGTAAATAGATAAATAAATAGAAAGGATTAATTAAATTATAGAATAGTATTTGAGGAATTATATTAATTTCGAATAAAGCAATTAGGTAGAATTACTACCTACGGCGTAATTAGTATATAATACTTCCTTTACGGAAACTACAAAGGTTTTACCTTTCTTCGCGAACTACGAGTATAAGCTAGAACTCTTGGAAAGATTAGATTCGAACGTTCCTAAGGCTATAGTTAAGGCCGGAAAATTGTATATATTATACGAAAAGCTTAAGGTAGAGCTGGAATTCGTATAATAGAAGATAAGCCGGTACTATAATTAGAAAAGGCTCGAAGGACTTCGCTTTAAGGAGGGGAATAAAGTCCTTTTATCTATTAAAAACCTAAGAATAAAGCGACCTAATAAGAAACTTAATAACCGACAAGTTTGACCTTTCAAAATTGAAAAAAAGGATTTTAAATATAATATATTGATTGGATATTTCTAATATTATAAAACTAAGATTATATTTATTCTACGTCTCGCTATTGGAGCTAGCACTTAAAAGCGTACGATTTAATACTTAAATTAGTATCGAGGACGAAGAAGAGGAATAGAACGTAGAGTAAATCTTAGATTTAAAGATAGAAGAAGGAAAATTGGAATACTTTATTAAATAGGAAGGCTTCGGTCCCAAGGATAATACTTAAGAACCTATTAAGAATTTAAATTGCTTTAAGAAGTTAGAGGAATTCTATTAGAGGAACCCGGATTGGCTAAGGACGGAGGATTGCCTAATTAGAAAATAAGGAAAGCCAAAACGTTTAAAAACGACTAATTTACGGACGTAGGGGTAGCGGAGATAAAAGTCTCCGCTAGGCGCTCTTTAAATAAAGGCTTAAGCTCCTTCCCGGCTACTTTATCCTCTTTATTCTATATTTCTAATTCTACTAAAGCTAACGATAATATTTCTTTGCCTTTTTTAATTAATTAATCTTTCTTTTACTATAAATAAACTAACTGAAGTCTTTCCTCTTAAAGTTTAAGAGACTTTATATTAACCCTTTAAACTAGCGCTTTAATATCCTAAGTTATATATTAATATATAGAAATAATACGCCTAATTAATTAATTAGTAATTAAATAATTGTTAATAGTAAGAAGAATTTACACTCCGTATTATAATTAACCTCCTCGTAAGGACGCGCTACGCGAACGTACTCTCTATACTTCGCTTCGCTGGGAAGTTTCTTATAAACTAGTTTACGGTCGGTATATGTTACGAACTTGAGCGATGACACGGGCCCACCGAACCATCGGGAACACAACAGCCACGTGAAGGCTGGGCAATGTAACCATTGCAAGGTCCGATACCAGGATTGGACCAGGAGGGCTCACGAGCAAGGCTCACGGCTGGTGAGTGTAACCATTGCAAGGTCCGATACCAGGATTGGACCAGGAGGGCTCACGAGCAAGGCTCACGGCTGGTGAGCCATCGCCAGTGAGCCAGTCCATATGAACGGACAAGGCACGTATAAGAACCCCGAGAATCCTCGACACTAGATAGTTCTRCAGTAGTCAATTGATCATCATCACTGAGACAAGTATAACGCTACCCTACTTGTTGTGAACCTTTTRGCTTCACCGAACGTCTTCTGATAGTCTTTACCTTCAGCTATCCCATTTAGGCAGATCAGACTGCCGTTCGTTACAAGTATAAACGAATAAGGGCGAAACGTTTTTGGTTTTTATTATTAAAAATTACTTCTAAATAAGTAAAGAAATCTTCAGGGTTAAATATACCGGTAAACCTTCCATAACGCTTAAAAGCTTTAATTTTAAGTATTTTATTAATTAGTAACATTTTCAATAATATTAACTATTCGGATTTATTATTAATAATTATTCCTATTATTCTTTTTTCTTTATGAATAAGTTTTAACTAGGTTATATAAAAATTAAAGGAAGAGGAAGTCCTATCCTACTTCGGTTAACGATAATTCTTATATTTTATTACGAACTTAAGCGATATAAAGGCTAACCAAGCTATTAGGACGCAATAGCACTATTAGAAATAGTTAAGTATAACCTCAGACGGGGATTAGCCGAAAGGGCGTTTATTATAGGAGGGTACTTATAGTAAGCTAATACTTATAATAAACTACTACTTACAATAAACTAATACTTATAGTAAGCTACTATTTATAGTGAGTAGGAAGGTATTGTAAGCTAATATATAAGGATAGGAAAATAGGCAAGACGGCTAAAATATAAAGGCACGACTAAATAACTCAAATTGTTAGATAGTTTGATAATACTCAATTGATTATTATCGCCGAGACTAATATAACGCTATTATATTTATTATAAACTCTTTAGCTTTATCGAACGTCTTCTAATAATATTAACCTTTAGCTATCCTACTTAGGCAGATTAGACTGCTGTTCGTTATATATTTAGAATATCGTAGTTGTGACGGTTGATGCATAAGGGCTTGCATTCCTCCGTCGCAACTATATAAGACCACTTGAGCAACYGAATTGCCAGCTTCGGTTACTTGTATCCTTTTGCGGAAACACGGAACGTTATAGCGTAGTGGTGAAATGCGTCGCCGTGACAGTAGTTAAAGAATAGTTTTTAATATATTACTAATTATGACGTTTTAATTAGCGGTAATTATTATAAAGTATTGAAAAATAGGAGAGCCGATAGTAATTTTAACGGTTTAAATAAATTTACTATTAATAAAGAGTATCCTAACGAAATTCTTTTCCTTTTTATATAAGCGTTCCTACCGTTTTATTTCTTCGCGTATAGTAGTATGTAGGCGGGCTTATACTTCGGCTTATTATTGCGTAGTGGCGGCTACGACGAATTTAATTAGTAATCCTTTACCTTTAATACGACGTATTGTGCCTATTATTATAACAGTAAATCTTTTTATTTTATTAGATTTATTTTAATAGAACCTAATATAACAGGGATAGTACAATTAATATAAATGTTAATCGTATAATTTAATTAAGGTTCTATACAGAGGGACAAGTCTATTTGAGAGGTGGCTTTACCATAGATGAGAAGTTTTATTAGGGCTTGCTATAGTATAGTTACAACGCTATTAATCACTCTAATCGTAAGAACTAAAGCGCTACTACCCGGGCCCTAGCCCTATAATATCTACCCCCTATACTTGACAGGGTATAAGAGGCCCCCTGTAAAAGGCTGTATATTTTCCTTTGTATACGGATTAACAGACTCGATCAACTAGGAGTAAACTCGAACACGCCCGTAGACGAAAAGGACTGACAGTACGCTTGTCTCAAAAACCACTTCGAGTCAAATTACCACGCTCAAAACGCAGTGCATTTTATCAAAAAATTCAATCTTCAAGTCCTTTCCAGTCCGTTGACTTCCCGCATACTTTTATCCGGGGAGAAATTGGAAAGAAGTGGTGATAGTTTTGACCAAGCGTACTGTTAGTGCCCGTGCACACCCCACATCCCGTCGCATTCGTGTGCTCCGGGCCGCTGTTGGGGCGTTTGGCTGGCGCCTGCAACCATGGTAACCTAATCAAGGTGGGGTGGCGGTGGTACAAGGGGCCTTGATAGGCGTTACAGGATAGAAAAAGTGGCACCCCTTCTCTTTCCGAAAGCGGTAGTCACAGAGTGCAACCACAAGGCACCTAGGGTACACTTAATAGGCTGAAGTCCCTGTCAATGAGGCAATATTTTGTAGCACCTCGAAGTGGCCCACTTTTTCGCTACTCAAGACAGACTCGGAGGGTCCAAAACCACTTTGCGCGAACACTTCAGTCCGACGTTAGAGGATGGAAGCCTTGAACGTAAATGTTCAATAGGCAGCGAAACTCTAATACCGCGACTTTGGCTTTTGCATCCGCATCCCCATCCCTCTAAGACCATATCTCGTATCGAACCTGGGACCATCGATGTCGTTTGTATGCAAATGTCTATAAGACGATAATCCGGTGTTGTTCGTTTGATTGTGGTTTTGGGGAGGATGAGGTGGGGTGGCTGGGCAAGATTCCATAACATTACTGGCACGGGGAGCACGGCCAGCAAGGTCAACCTGCAGTCGGCTGGAAAGGTGACAACGGAAAAGGGCTTGATCGAATGTCACCGTTTACCATAACATCGCCGGACCGGACCGGACCGGACCACAGCGGAACTGCGGACGGAAGGAGACTTCCCATCTTCAATCCTAACCCGTATCACCACTTCCACACTTCTCTTTCATCTTGTTCTCACGTACTCGCAACTTCAGTCATGTTTGTCTCGTTGTTCCGTGCCTTTGAATTCCAACTACAAAAGCCCCTGAACGTCAGGCCTCTCTGATCTGGAGCGAGAGCCTTCCCACTTCGCCCCCATTCGGCGGCTTTCATATCCAGCTATAGCGCCCCCTCTCCCTCCAGCTTTCTCACAACTCTCACAAACTCATCAACTGTCATAGATTAGCATTGTCCTTTCCAACCTGGAGTGAAGCCCCTTCGGATCCGACCCAGTTCCCCCTAGGACCGTGCCCACGCTTGTAGAAAAGAAGAAGAAGCCTACAATCCATCTCCCTCCCCGTATCCACCCCACAATCATTGCACGCCCTCTCAAGTTGCTCAGCATCCAGCGTCCGCCCACCAAGTGCCTGAACAGCCGCTACGGCTTCACGGACGGAGAGGGTGTTATCGCCGTCGCGATCACCTGATTGGAAGGCAGTACGGAGGTCGTCTTGGGATGCCTACCAGTTGGAGTTGGATGTCAGTAGAGGTAGGAGATTGGGGTTGGAGGGCCGAAGGGGCGACCAAGCGAACTGGTGAATGATGGAAAGCGACTCGACATCTCACCATTGTCTCGGAAGAATAGGATATGCTTGGACAGGGCAGTAGGCGGGACAATGATGCTCGGAAACCAAGCGCAATGATGACCATCAGGGTTCGAGGAGCTGGGACTCGGAGGTAGAAGGGCAGCGAGGGAATGCTGACCTTGTACTAATCCCGAGGAGAGGGGTCAGGTCATCGTTCAACCCACCTTCGGGTATCATGGTAGCAAGAATGTCGCATACAGCTGAGGGATGCTCTAAACATCATTGGGCCACTGCATCCCAACTATGACTTGTGGCTGGCTGCTCGCAGAATCGGACGCAACATTGGACAAATCTAGACTAAAAACCAAGGAAACAAAAGAGAGAAATGGTAACCAAGAAGTTGACTGCTAATCTATCATCCCTAAAATTGCCTCGCAACATCAATAGTAGCCATATGCTTGATACAGAATCGGGTGGTCTCGACAACCGCGCTATATGCTCTGCTATGCAATATGATGCAGTGGCTTGCTAGACCAACTAGTCAGCCCACAACTCCAAGCTAACGATGCGTTGCAAAGTGTGTGCCGGAGAAAGGTGAAGAAGCAAGCAATCAACGCGCCCTTCCCAAAAGCGCAAGTACCTGTTGAAAGACTGGGGGCACATCAGGTCCCAGGTTGAAAGGTTGAAAACCACCACCCTCCCTCGAAAGTGCAGCTAGAACCACAAAGGGTCCAGCTTGCTTTTTACACCAATGTTATTACACTCCTCTTCGCCACCTTAATGGTTAGTCAAGGACTTTTCCACGGCGTGAACAATCTAAAACGACGTTAGTCAATGATCGGTCGCCAACCGGCACAGGAAACAGGCTAAGCACTCACCGAAGGATCAATAGCGTTGTGGTTAACCAGATACTTGGCAATGAAAAGCAACAGCTTCTTATGATCATCAATAGTCAGCCGAGTCGCCACAATCTCCAACACCTCGTCGAAATCGACCTTGTTCTGCGCGATGAACGTGTGGTAGTAGATATAGGCAAAGAAGCCCATGATGAACTGGCAGTCCATGCGATCCGTAATACCTCCATGGCCCGGAATCGAGTGACCAAAGTCCTTGATCTTGAACGTGCGCTTGAGGCCCGAAGCAAAGAAACCACCGAACGGCGCAATCAGCGAAGCGAACGTGGCCCAGAAGAAGGTGTGGATCTGCATCGGCGCCATGGTGATGCTGAAGTGCGTGTTGGGCGGGAAGAACAGCAGCTCGGGCGTGGTCCAGGTCTGCGGGATGAACACCGGGTTGGGCTCGCAATCTAGACCGGTAAAGATGTTGGCGCCCAGGTCGTTAGCGGGGCAGATGAAGAAGCGGGAGCGCATGAGGATATGGGTGAGGAAAATGCCGAAGAGGACGGTCATGACCCAGGCGCCCAGGAAACCCTCCACCGTCTTCTTGGGAGACAGCTTAATGAGCTGAGTGCGGCCGAAGGTGATGCCGCAGATGTAGGCAAAGATGTCGTTGGTGATGACGAGAGCGGCGGGGAGGAAGAACCAGATCAGGCCATCGAAGACGTTGTTCATGATGAAATGCGACTGGCCGACGATGAGGAACAGGGCCATGTGCGCCCAAACGAACTGGGTGAACTGGAACTTGAGGTGGCCGCCCTTGAGGGTGCTGACGAAGAAGACGAAGCCTGGAGCGGGTTTGTTAGCTTGGCCTTTGCCTCTCAGGGAAGAAGGGGCTGCACATACCAACAACATAAAGGGTAAAGCAGATGAAGCGGTGGTGGGTAGCCAGCGGCAGGAGCACCCTATCGACCATGACAATGTGCTTGAAGTAGTAAATGACGCTTTCGCCGTGGAGAAAGTACATGGCTATCGCCAGCCAGTACCAGTTCAGGCTCTTGGTAGACTGGATGTCCCGGGCGCGACTGGCTCCGCTCGAGATGGCAATGACCTCCTTGAAGGAGATGATCTGGACGGCGGTGATGATGACGACGATGTAGATGTGGCCCATGAAGAGGGCAGCGAAGAAGCCGCCAATCATGACGAAGGTCCATAGCGTGCGCTCGATGAAGTTGGCCTTTTTCTTTTCGTAATCGGAGAGCTGCTGGCTGTTGCTGGCGGCGTTGGGTTTCTGGGGGGGACAAGATGTTAGCCGAGACTGCACGAGGTACGACATAGCAGAGCTGGGCATGATGGCAAGCGCATAACATACCTCTTGGATATCGGCAAGCGCCCTCGCCTTGGAAGGGGAACTCTCTTCGCTGGCCTCGCTCATGCTGCTGCGACGGCCGCTGTGGGGGAATTTGACCCCGCGACGAGACCGGCCTGTCATGGCGGTCGTGTGTATAGCTATGCGATCGGGGGAGTGGTGGTTATCGCGATGCGTATGCTATGCGCAGGTGGTGATTGCGCCTCGAGTCGACGGGAAGGAGTCGTGGTGGTGGCAGAGGACAGATGGTGTTTGGGGACGGTGTCAGCAAACGTCGATGGAGTCCGTCGATGGAGCAGTGGACTGGATGGATCTTTTGGTGGATGTCGGGTTCAAGTTCAGTTCAGAGTCCACCTTGGCGTTGATGGCCTGCTCGAATCGTGTTGCTAGTATCGCATCCAAATGCTGGAAGTACTATTTCGAGGCTCGGTTTGCAGCAAGGCGACGGCGCCCGACAGTCGAGATGGTGCTGAAGATGCCTTGCAGATGTTAGTTGTCAGTCTTCCCTGATCGTCGGTTCCAACTTTTTTTTGTCCCAAAGTGGAATTTGCTGGAGCCAGCTGATTGCGATTGTTGGGACGGGACGACGGGACCGGGAAGCACCACTGAGAAAAGCGCGGAGGAGCCACGGCCCAAGCATCCAGCACTAACACCCGCTAGCAGAGAGACTGTTTCGACGCCGGGGGACGTGCTACGTCAATGTGGCTGGGCTACGTCCATTCGTGCATAATGATTGGTTAGATGGGCAGTGGCTGGTTAAGCCTTGTCAGACTCAGTTCAAGTCGCCGTCTTCCCACGATTAAGACGACCAGTCAGGTTCTTCATCAACTGAAGTCATGACAGTATTTTCTTTTCGAAGTTGGCCTCAACGGTTCCTCAAGTTCCCTGCCAAAATATTCTAGAAGCGCCTTCTGCCTGACTGTACATTTAGTACCACAAAGCGGGAATCTACATGCTCAATGTGGCTTGACTTTTCCACCCAAAATCACATGCGTTGGGAGGAACATGATACACTACACTACTTTCGTCTCGCAGCTATCCATCATCCAATCATTGACCTTGTATAGGCCCGCTTCCCCACAAAAGCAGGATGCTGGAAGGGTACGTACCTGTCAAAGGCCAGCGCAATCAATCAGACTTCCATTCGACCATTTCTCCATCTTTTTCTTGAACCCCTGGCCCCAATGGTACTGCAGCTTTTTCTTGTCCGTTTCTGTTGGGGATTTTGTTTATCAAGGTCAAGGTGGCTTTGACAGCAACTACAGTACTTATGTACGCGGAAGACGATATCCATCACCGCTACCCCTAACCCTGGGTTCATCCCCTTTCACTCACAAGGCGTGTCCCTGCCGGCCGTTGCCTGCCCGTTGCCATGGCACCATTCCCAAACGGACTGAATGACAACATTGGACCCTTCTCCATGTCCAATTTTCCTTCTCGATCCGCGACATGCTCGACGGGCGCATGGCCATGACCAGGCGCATGATCGCCCACCATGATGGACCTAGACTCTTATTCCGACGAAGACCTCGATAATCTCGACGGCGACCTCCTTCAACAACTCGAAAACAATGCCATCCAATTCACCCAGAAACAGGCGCAGTCGCAATATGAACCTCAACGGCCACCACGACCGGCACTGGCATCGGGATTCCAACTACCCGGAAGCACCGCCGAGCAACCGCACTACATATCCGACGACGACGACGATTTCGACAACGGTGAAGTCATAGACCAAGCCGCCCAACCCTTAAACCTCCAACGATCCGGCCTGCCCAACCCGGCGCCGCATCCCTTTCACGCCGTGCCCAGCATCGCCGGCCAACATAGGTTGAACCATGAACAACAACAGGCAAACCAGCAGCGATATGGCCAGCAACAGGGTTTCCGACCGAACCCCCAATTCGCCCCGTCGCAACATCCACGAGGCCCATTGGGAGCTCCCGGGCGCCCGGCTCAAATCACCCAGCCCTATGTCGGCGAACGGCCACCGACCACCCAACGCGCTGGTCTAGACGCAGACAAGCAAAAAGAGGAAGCTATCCGCGCCCTCGAAGCCGAGCTCTCCAACCTGCGCACCCAACTGACCACCGCTAAGGGCGAAGCCAACCTCATACGCTCCAAGTATGACCGGGACATACCGCAGCTTAAAAAGCAGATGGCCGAAGAGATGGCCAAGATGGAGAGGAGGATCCAGGAGGCCCAGAAGGCGCAGCAAGCCGCTAGTAACGAGTTGCTGTTTGCCAACGCAGACCTACAAGAAGAGCGGGGGAGAGCAAAGACGAAGAAGGTGGGGAGGGATGGCGCAATGACGCCTGGTGGCAGGAACAAAACGAAATTCATGCAAATGCTGGATGGGTTTAGTGAGGTGGAAGTGTTGGGCATGGGGAGTCCTAGTAGAGATAGGGCGGGGAGGAGAGAGCGGTTGAGGGATCAGGGGAATGGTGGCGGTACACCAACAAAGGGAAAGAGGAAGAGGCCTGCGGTGGATAGTCCGTCTTTTGCACTGGAGATGGAGACGGACGGTGGTGTTTTTGAGGACCCTGGCTTGTTTGCCCTGGGATCTAACAGTACAAGGACTGGGCCGAGTTTGCCTTATGATGTGAGCCAACATCCCGACTCCCTGATTTGTTCGAACGACCACTAACATTCTTTGCAACAGTTCCTCAAATTAGTTCTCGACCACTCCCCCCTCCCATCCCTCCCTCTAACCTTTGAAACCTTTGCGCGATTCTGCTTCCCATCAAAACCCTCCGCTTCCTTCGCCTCGATCATCTTCCGACGTCTTCCCCAACTGGGCGTCTCCAACCTTATCAACAGCTCCGACAATGACCCCTTCCGTCTCCTCGTCGACTTCTCCGAACTCCTTCTCGACATGTGGCAACAATGCTTATCCGAGCGCTATCATTCACCTATCTACTACCTCGCCGGTCTGTTGCAGTTTATCCTGCAGCTGAACGCTGTGGATGTTGCGCCACGGATCACAAGCAGCTTGGTGCCGGTGGTAGTGACGACTTGCCAGCTTGTGGCGTTGCCGAGGTTGAATTTGAAGCTGGTAAACGAGGGAGGAGGGAGGGTGGAGGACTTGGAGCAACATTCTGACCCAGCCATGAGGAAGTTGGCAGCTGATATTGATGTTACACAGTGTCTCACGTTGCTGTATCTCTGCGCGGTGGGGTGCTTGAAGCCACCGAGTGTTGATCAACACATGTCATCGCCTCAAGCGCAGTTCTGGAAGACCATGGACTTGGAGTTTGTTGTTTTGATGCTGAGCGCTAAGCAGCCGGAACAGGATTGGAGGGGGATGTTGAGACTGTTGAGGACGAGTATCATGCCGGGGAGTGTAGGACCGTTGCCGAAGCCTGACTCTAACGCTGATAGTAGCACGACGTTGGCGGTTCGAAGTCGACCACAGCTTCAATCTCGCGGCAGCGGTAGCAGTCGGGGCGGTCGCGCGGGTCAAATGCTACCACCCCCACCTCCCATTCGCAACACTGACAATGTCGACAAACCCCCCTCCAACCCCGAACCAGACTCACAACAAGCATCAACAGCCCAAATAATCATCGACCGCGTCTCCTCCTACTTGGTCGATACCCCACCGCGATGGGCCTCCGCCGGATCCGCGCGCGAGGTATCTATCAAGCTTGCTGCCTTGCAGACGCTCATGTCTTTTGCCTCTAGCTCGTTTGGTTTGTTGCAGCTCGCTAAAAGCGATGTGGCAATTCCGAGCATGGTATCTGCCTTGTGCTGGGCGATTGATGGGCTTTATGACGCTGATATTCCGTCCGAGGCTTTCGGGAAACTCTCTATCGCTGCTGATGACACTAGGAAGAAGGATGATATCAAGAAAGGGCGATCACGCCTGGCTCAGGGGCAGGCCAATCGGAAGGGGCACGGATATGACAGTGGAATGTCGACACCGCAGTTGTTATCACAGCTGATTTCCAGGTCGACGAAGCTGGTACACGCACTGGTCACTCACCCCAAAACTTCCGCTATCGTCAACCCTATCGAGCGCAAGCTCGCAACACCGGTATCACCCGGGCCACCGACAACCACACACCCGGGGACCGGCCGCGGCGCCGCCCGCAACGGCCCCCGCGCTCCTAACGGCCGCAACACCACCCGCGGTGTTCCCATCCGACCCACAGCCCTCCACGCCCTGCACAGCCGCGCGTCCCTCAATGCCGCCGCCGTACATGGGCAGAATTCCCGCCATAACCTCAACCCAAGCATCCCCAATCCCCACGCCTCGACCGTTCGCAACATGACCACTGCCCTCCCCCAGCGCTACTTGGTGTCTCTCGGCAGGCTCGACTTCGCCGAAGAAGATCTGGTGTTTGAGCAAGGCATCGACGAAGAGACAGTGGAGAGAGCGCATGAGTTGCTGGAGCTGGCAGTGGAGAGAGGGGAGGGAGGGAGGGTCAAGGGGGCTTTTGTGGAGGGGCAACATGAAGTTGACGGGATATGAGGTGGTTGCAATCAAGGCAGTCAGGTTTGGAGTAGGGAGAAAGAGAAGGGAAGGAAATCTTTTTGGCTTTTTGACTTTTTGATACCCATAGATATTAGAGTTTAATGTTGTGTGATGATGTGCAGTGAGAGATGATCTGAAATGCGATCAGATGGGAGATCAACGCTTTCCAAGTTTTCCGTTCATTTATGACTCTCTTGCGATCTTGATTGTCAGCAGTTTGACTTTCTCTCCACCACTTTTACGCACTATTGAAACCACCCGGACAGATTCGACAAGTAGAAGCCGTTCAGTTCTGCCTCAAATGTACCCGCCTAGGAGAATGAGGTGGAACTCTCTCGGTTTTTGTGTTACACGAAACATACTACGACCAAGAAAGACCGATTCTACATACAATGCTCTCCAACTCGCGGGGAATTTACACCTGACCTGGGCAGGAGGTCGAGGCAGGAATGAATTGTTGATATGGAAGGTACCTCGCCTTCAGCGGAAGGAGGTATGTATCTCTTGCATGCCCGGTCTTGACTTTCTCCGTTATCATCAACCAGGCCGCGGCTACTGTCACGATGGATGCAGCACGATCAGATGGGAGATCAACGCTTTAGTTTTCCGTTCATTCATGTCTCTCTTGCGATCTCGTTAAGTTACATCAGCGTCTCCACCAAGACATGGTCAGTAACGCGCAACCGCCTTATTTGCGCCGCCGCACTTACCTTTACGTTTAAGCAGGTCCGCAGAAGGAACTCTCGACGTATTCATCCTCCGTTGTGGGACAAAGCAATATCATTGACAGGAAGATGGATGCCAGCGATCGAATTCTCTTTCTAATTCCGCCGCCGCTCTTGCCTTCGCATTCAAGTCGAAACTTCCAAGAGTATTTCAAAAGTTGTTCTTCACTCGGGCCCCATCAATGGCAGTTTCCCCAGGGTCATTGACAATCAACACATTTGCATCTGTATAAATGACGCCATTCTCTTCCCCGTCCTCTTCAACTCTAGCCATAGGTATTCACGCTTAGCCACTTGTCAACCCCATCATCCAAGTCTGTTACGAAGTCTCTATTTACTTTCAGAAGACCAACGAACAAACCGCACCCATCTATTTGCAGCACAACTATAAACATATTCGCCAATCATGGATGTCTCTGCCTCCAGCTCCACGTCCAACCCTGGAGCCATGATCCGGTCCTGGTATCTACACGATGGACAGATCAGAATCCCGGCACTTTCAGAAACGGAGACTATTACAACTATAGTCCTGAGCGACAAGGACGGCCAAAAGCTGACCCCTCTGCAGCTGATCGCCTGGATTCAACAAGAACACCCCGTCATACACAATCCCGCGTGGGCTCGGGCGTACCTTCCCTTGCTCTGTCCCACCGGCATCACTCTGGAAGAGGTCCAGAAGCACTTCCAGTACTTCAACAAAAGCAACATGACGAAGAGTAAACACACCAATACAATGCACAAGTCATTTGACCTCACATCCAAGAAGATGGCGTTTCACCTCGGGTACACTCTCCAAGTCTTGTGGCTCCTAGCCAAGCGCCCGTGCCCACCGGTCGCCGACCAGCCGGCGCATTTTTCCAATACGAAGCCCAACATTAGGCACCTGGCCCATTTCTTCGGCATGCTTTTGCGAGTGTTTTGGGAACAACGCGTGGTCACGGCGGCCAGCAGGGGCAGTCCTGCCGGAACGGGGGGGCCGACTAAAGACACACCAGGGGAAGAAACGATTCAATTCGGGTCGTGGAAGAAGAGCAAAGGATCGATGGATAACTGGAGGGATTTGGAGGGGGCTTTGGCCACCTTGTGGCGTATCTTCACATATGGGGATGTGTTCAAAGGAATATTGTTCGGCCTTTAGTTTCCGGTCGACATGGGCAGCATGAGAGATTGGGAGTTTATTCACCTGTCGGCGGAGGAGGATGCGTGGTTTGGTATCTCTAGTGATGGACCAGGCAAGATGTCGCCGCTGGCACTGGGACTGAAGGAGGCGGAGAGGGTGCAGAGGCATTGGGAAAAGGAGAAGAAGTGGGTGGACCCCATGTACCCGGCTGAGTGGGAGGGATGGGCGGTGGTTTAGGTTTGGAAGGGGAGTGGTTACATGTGTCATGTAGTAGTTTTAAGTTTGGGGGTGGATCATGACAAGAAGTATTAGCGTAGTAGACAGCGATAGCAGTAATTCTATAGTGACAAACATTGACTACTCTGAGGGCACAGAATAAAAGAGGAACGCATAGGTGTGTGGTTCATGTCATCATCATTATGTTTGTACAAGATCAAGCGCCGCCAATGTATACAAAAAAGTGTGTGGTATCGCTTTCAACTATCCAACTCCCATCCAGCTCCTGCGTTTGCTTACTGCTCGTTAATGAAAAGACCAGCCATGCCCATGCCAGTGCCAATGCACATGCTCGTCAACAGAACCTTCTTGCCCGATTTCCTGCACTCGGCCAAACCAGTGACAATTTGTCTAGCACCGGTGGCACCGAGGGGATGGCCGAGGGCAATAGCACCACCGCGGGGGTTCATCTTGGTCCAGTCGAGCTCGAGCTTGTCACGGCAGTATACCGCCATGGAAGCGAAAGCCTCGTTGATCTCGACGACATCGATATCGTTGAGGGTAAGGCCGTGCTGGCTGAGAAGCTTGGGGATGGCGATGGAGGGGCCGATACCCATGATGCGAGGAGCAAGACCAGCGACGGTCGAGCCGACGTACTTGCCGAGGATGGGCTGGCCGAGCTTAACGGCGGTAGAACGCTTCATGAGCAAGATAGCCGCGGCGCCATCAGTAACCTGGGAGGCGTTACCGCCGGTGGTGGTGGGACCCCACTGGGGGAAGGCAACGCGGATCTTGGCGAGGCTCTCGGCAGTAGTGCCGGGGCGGATACCCTCGTCCTTGGTGAGGGTGACGTCCTTCCACTCGCCATTGGCGTCCTGGACGCGGGTCTTGATGGGGACGATCTCGTCGTCGAAGAGGCCGGCCTTCTGGGCGCGCTCGGCACGCTGGAACGACTCGGCGGCGTACTTGTCCATCTCCTCGCGGGTAATGCCGAAGTCACGGCTGACGTTCTCGGACGTCCAACCCATGGGCTGCATGCAGTCGGCGGACTCTTGGGACTGGGAGGTGACGGCCTCGTCGAAGGGCTTCTCGAGGGCGTCGCCGCCAACGCTCATGGACTCGGCGCCCAGGGCGATACCGACCTCGATGGATCCGCACGAGATGGAGTGGGCAATGTCGGCGACGGCCTTGAGGCCCGAGGAGCAGAAGCGGTTGAGCGAGTAGGCGCCGGCGGTGTTGGGGAAGCCGGCAGCGAGGGCGGCGGCGCGGAGCTTGTAGGCGGCCTTGCCATCGGAGACCTGCGAACACACAGCCATTAGCATCTGAAGCGAGTCCCTTGTGACAGTCCCGAATGCCGTACATTACCCATGGCGATATCCTCGACGAGCGCGGGATCAATCTTGGAGCGCTCCCTGACCTCCTTGAGGGTGGCATAGGCGAGATACTCGAGCGAGGTGTCCTTGAAGCCGCCCTTCTTGGCCTTGGTGAGGGGGGTGCGGATGGCGAGAGTGATGACGATGTCGTCGGGGTTCTTGGCCGTGATGTTGCTCAGAGCGCTCCCTGGGGTCAGGTGCTTGAGGATGGAACCGAGACGTTCAACCGCCATTGTGACTGCTGTTGTGGTTGTTTGTTTTGGTGGTGATGGTTGGGTTGGTTGGGAGACGAGGTTAGGTATCCGGCGGCGGGAGTTGGGACAGGAATCGACAGCGACACGGACAGAAAGAGACGGTAAGCGAGATGTTCAGTGACCGTCGGCTGTCGTGGTTAAAAGGGATCGGCCATGGGCCGGCGGGAGTGGTGGCGGCATCTTGTTCGTCTTGTGTGGAATGCGACTGGAAGAGTGGGGTTGTGTTTGCCGAGGCACAAGTGTGAGACGGGACTGTTAAGGAACAAAGCGGTACGAAGAGATCCTGTGGTGGGTCTGTCCGGGGCAAACCGAACCGTTGCGGGGAAAGAGGGCGGAAAGTGGGCGTGACGGGGATTGCCCAGACTGCCGCATCAGTCCTTAACAGCTGCTGCCCCCAACTGCACTGACCTCCGGTCGACGGCACCACTGAACCTAACCGACACCTCGGCCCACTAAAAAGTCAACGGCCGTGCGGGCAAACGTGTACCCTCGGCAGTTCATCCTTTTTCCGGGTCCAACTTAAACACCATCATCAAGATATCCAAAAGGAGGGAAGACGATATATGATAACTTTGACCACCAGCACCCCCATGCTCGTGGCGACAATTAAATGCCACAACTCCTCTGCCTGCAGGCACATGAACACCTAGTCACATCAATATGAGATGTGCCAGGACAAACACCGACGTCGAGGTTCACATCCCTCCAACGACAAACCCCTTGGCCATCACAGAACTGCGACTCTTCACCGTCTCAAGATATCACTAGGGTATATCAACCCGACTTCATCATCAAAGCGACACCGAGTGGCTCACCGTGGCTGGCGGACATGTCTGGGGCTGACAGCAGTTCATCCGATGCCATTTCTTTTCTCTTTTCTTTTTCCTTGGCGTCATGAGGCTTCCAGTACCTGAAGATGGCGTTTTTCCCGACCTATCAGACATGGTTAGGTCCTTATCTTTGGCAGAGCGCTCTCAGCTCACTGCCGTCAGCCCGTAGACGCCGTCGAATTTCCACATCGGGATAGGAATGTTTCCTTCGACGCGCATGACTGGGCGGTTGCAAAATGGCAAATACGAGGCTCGGCCACTGTGATGAAGAAAGCTGAAACGGAAAAGCATCAACGACCTTTTTTCTACTTGCTGACCTGATGACATTTAGAGTTCCAGATCCCAGCTTTCACTTCCCACGACATTCTTAGCTGCAGCAAGAACCAGCCTCGATACGACCTTTGTAACGGTGCAAGTATCCGTCAGCTCTTCGGCGTCGCATTCGTCGAGTCGTTATCAACAACCGCCGATGCCTTATTCCGAACAAGTTGCCAGCCTCCAAGTCTGATTACTTCAATCCCAAACCAAGAGGCCTTCGATCCGATCCCATCATCACCACAACCGCGCCCTCGACATGTTTGCCCGAGCCATCGCGGCCACTGCCGCCCTCTTGGTCACATCCGCTTCCGCCAACTCCAAGCGCGGCCTAGTCTTCACTCCCAACTCGACCTTCCCGCACGACGCCTACATTTGGACCGCCCCTCCCACCGACCTGACATGGTACTACAACTACAAACCGCTGCCTTCCCAGATCTACTCCAACCTATCCCAATCAGACTTTGAGTTCGTTCCCATGCTCTGGGGCGCTCCCTCCGACATCAACGACAAGTCCTTCTACAACACCATCAAGACCTTGATCGACGAGCGCCATGTCAATATCACACACATCCTAACGTTCAACGAGCCTGATGGACCAGGGGAGTATGGCGGGAGCGACATTGACCCCGAGGTGGCCGCCCAGGTGTGGGTGAACAACATTGTGCCGTTGCAGGAGGATTACAAGGCACTAAGAGTAGGGTTGCCGGCTTGCACGGGTGCTCCCGCGGGGTTGGAGTGGTCCAAGAAATTCCTGGAGGCTTGCTCTGGTCTGATCAGTGAGGATGAAAAGACCAAGAACTGTACCTTCGACTTTGTCCCCATCCACTGGTATGGCAATTTCGAGGGGCTGGCTAGTCATATGGGAGAATATTCTGCTGCGTACGTCATTTCTCGTTTCTTGCTCTCCACGACCACAGGCTGACCTCGGGACCGCACAGCTTCCCAAACAAGTCCATGTGGGTCACCGAGTACAATCTCGCCAATGCCAACCTGCAAGAGACCCAAGCCTTCTACAAAACGTCGGCCGAATACTTGGACCGCCTGGACTTTGTCGAAAGATACTCCCTTTTCGGTGCTTTCCGCGCAGATGTGTCCAATGTTGGCCCTAATGCTGCCATGTTGAACCGTGACGGCGAATTGACGGATATCGGGGCTTGGTACCTCGGGAGACAGGCGACCGGAGTTGACCCGAACAGTGGTAAGGGCGGTAAGGATTCGGGTGCGGTGAGGGTGCCGACTCCCGGCCTTCTGACTTTGCTACTTGTCTCCTTGCTTGGTTTGGTGAACTTTGCGTAGTGACTGATCTACGAATGCAGGTGCAGGATAGAAGGATAGAGCCTTGGTTCTTCTTGAAGGTATGTTTTCTTGGCTTTGTTGGTTCTTTTCTTGGAAATCCATAGATAGAGTTGCTTTTTGGGTTCAACTGGCAAGCGTAGATGCCGCATTGGCTACGAAAAATGTCTATATCTTTACGTTCACGTTTACTTTTCAGCCTGCCCATGCCGGATATACGCACAACCGAGGATGCTCATTCATGCCCCAGTCATCCCCAGAAAAGGTGAATAGGGGTTATTTCCCGTCAGTAACACCGGACGTCTCGTCTTGGCCAGCGTCCCTGCCAG
The DNA here is from genome assembly GCA_009805225.1 of Neurospora sp. LNF1-1. Classification (NCBI taxonomy): domain Eukaryota; kingdom Fungi; phylum Ascomycota; class Sordariomycetes; order Sordariales; family Sordariaceae; genus Neurospora; species Neurospora sp. LNF1-1. The sequence goes on from RAOM01000134.1 coordinate 20,341, forward strand.
TACACGTGTATACCACGACCTCTCACACTTTGTTTACAAATTAAGCACTGCATTCGGCCATCGATCGCCACGTCGTTTCTCAACCGTTATCTTCAGGGGCCAAGAGGGGCTCAACAATCCCCACCTCTTCCTTATGCGCCCCATTGCAATCCCTGTCTTATATGGACGGCAAGCAAACCATCCAATAGTTGGCATTATGAAACAGACCGTTGTGCCCACTGGACCCGCTTGATGCCTTGGTTCCGCGCGCGGAACTATGCGGCCGCCCCAAAAGCTCCGTAAGACTGATGGCCAGTCCGATGTCCATCGGCTTCTCAACCTTGAGGTATGCCAATTTTGTTACACTTGAAAGTGTCACCGCTTTCTCCCACGTTACCATGTCACCGCTCACCGTGACAAACCCCTGTGCCGCTAGCACAACAGTTTGACAACAGCCCAGCAACCATGACTTCTCCGCCCAAAAGTGGCAACCGTTGAGCCAGGCACCGAGATGGGAAAACGTGTCCTGGATGTCAGGATGTCCCCCGTGGGGCGGCAAGCTTGGGGGGACGGGGAATATAAGGATGGGAATGGGATCCTAATATTCCAACTTTCGGATGTTCTACCATCTTCTCACTCACCTTTCTCTCATCCATTCTCACCTCAGTCTCCCAAGAGACACCACCACATTCAAAATGGCTTCTACTACTACTAACTACAAGATCGACTTCACGGTATGTCCTCTCCCCTTTCACTGCCTTCTTCTGCCCCTGGCGGTCCCTCTCGTGTGCTGCCCTTGCCGCCCTCGATTATCAATCACTCTCACGCTCCCACACACATGAACCACCTACTAACACATCTCCAGACCTTCTACAACGTCATCAACAATGAGTTGAAGTCAACCCCCACCACCCGCACCGCCATCAACCCCTCCACCCTGGCCCCCCTTCCTGCCGTCCCCGTCTCCACCAAGTCCGACGTCGACGCTGCTGTCTCGGCCGCCAAGGCCGCCTTCCCCTCCTGGCGTGACACCCCCATCGACGAGCGCGCCGCCCTTATCGACACCTTCGCCGATGCCATCCGAGCCAACTTCATGGAGTTTGCCTCTCTGCTTGCGCTCGAAGGCAAGCCCCCCATGGCGGCGCAGTTCGAGGTCGACTTCGCCATCAAGCACTTGAAGGGGACGGCGCAGCTGAGGTTGGAGGAGGAGGTGGTTGAGGATAACGAGGAGAAGCTCGTCAAGGTGCGGTATACTCCCCTTGGTGTCGGTGTCGGTATCCTCCCCTTCAACTACCCCTTCTTTCTGGGTCTCGGCAAGATGGGACCCGCGGTGTTGGCTGGAAACGCATTCATCTGGAAGCCTTCGCCGTACACGCCCAACACCGCGCTGAAGCTGGTTGAGCTGGCGGCCAAGATCTTCCCCCCTGGTGTTGTCCAGGCTTTGTCTGGTGAGGAGGATCTCGGCCCGTGGCTCACCGCTCATCCCGATGTTCGCAAGATCTCCTTCACCGGTAGCACGCCGACGGGCAAGAGGGTCATGGCTGCGTGCGCCAACACTCTCAAGCGCGTCACGCTCGAGCTGGGCGGCAACGACGCGGCGATTGTTTGCGAGGATGTCGATCTGGCCCAGGCCGTGCCCAAGATTGCCCTCGGCGCTTTCAACAACTCTGGCCAAGTCTGCGTCGACATCAAGAGGATATTCGTCCACGAAAAGATCTACGACCAGTTCCTGGCCGGGATGATCGAGGCCGTCAAGACGTTCAAGTTCGGCGGGTCCGACGACACCGAGGGCGCCTTCTTCCCTCCTGTTCAGAACGCGATGCAGTTCGAGAAGGTCAAGGATTTGTTTGCCCAGATCGAGAAGGAGGGATGGAAGCCTGCTATTGGTGGTGAGGTCGAGGCCGAGGCCGGCGAGAAGAAGGGATACTACTTCAAGCCTACCATTATCGATAACCCGCCTGAGGAGTCCAGGATCGTGCAGGAGGAGCCGTTTGGCCCTATTCTGCCCATCCTGAAGTGGAACGGCGATGAGGATGAGGTGGTCAGGATGGCCAACAACACCGATATGGGACTGGGTGCGTCCGTCTGGAGTAGTGATTTGGAGAGGGCGGAGAGGATCGCGAAGAGGTTGGAGGCTGGCAGTCTCTGGATCAACACCCATCAGGATCTGCACGCTAACGTGCCGTTTGGTGGATTCAAGCAATCCGGCATGGGGCACGATTGGGGTCTCATCGGTCTTAAGGGCTGGTGCAACACCCAGAGCTTGCTTTTGAGAAGGTCAGGGGGTATTATTTAGGTTTAGGAGCGATAGGATGCATCTTGTTAGAAGTGTGAATTTGAAGCAAAGCGTGTTGTTTTCACAACTCAAGACATGATCGAGACCCAATCGTGACAGATGTGAGGTTGCCAACGGCCCGTCGAAACGCAGCTTGACATTGTTACTGCACATATCGAAGCTCTTCATGCTGGTAAAGAAAGTCCAATGGTCATTTACAGTCGTTTGAAGTTCCTATATCTTCGTCCAGAACCCGACAATTCTCCTTGCAAATTATTCCTTCCCTCTGAAAAAAGCATTCACGTCTGACAATAAGCAGACGCATCCGATCCCCCAAATCATCCACCTTCTACGATGCCACCTTTCCCAACCGCCCACCTCCCTGTCAACATACCGCCTTCTAAGCCCATGCCTATCCAGTTTTCGTCCATTACATGTAATAGGGCAGCGTCTCATAAAAAGGACAGGAGAATTCATATCTCGTACGAGCATCCACTAACCCATCCCCAAAAGCGTTTTCCAATTTCTCTCCTTCCGTAATGAAATAGCTGGGAGATCTCTTCCATGGAAGGTCTAGAAATCGGGTAGGAAACTTTATCTCGTGCCTCCCTCCAGCTTCCTCAACTATCTTGGTCAGCCAACAGACCTGCGAGCTGACGTGGGTCATATAGGTGCCCTCTTCGTTATCCAGTTGGCGCTGTACTTTGTCGAGCGCCACCAAAAACTGGTGCAACCGTTCCCAGACAGGTTTCCGACCGAGCCATTCTCGAGCGTTCGGAAAGTACTTGCGGGCAGGATTCCTGATCGTGCAGTACACGGCCTGAACAATGTACCCAAATCGCCGTGCAAGCTTCTTGTAGCTTCTATCCTCAAACACTCGCTTCATATCATCCTCTGTGAGAATGGGAAAGATCCATGATGCCGGCCAGAGACTGAGGTCGACGAATTTGTCTTCAGGTTTTGGAGGACCACCGTGCTCAAACCGGCGCATGAACTCATTCCAATAATATGGAACCTCGACAGTCGGGGGTGGAGGCCGTTCAGATTCAGACTTTCCTTCCAGTGTATGTACGTCTTCCTGTTGATGCCATTCCATCAGTTGATGCAGCGTCGGATTTAGTGGCATTGGTGGTAGCGAAGGCGGAGTCCCCGCGTTTATCGGCTCCGTGTGGGCAGTTTGCTCAACCATGGTTGAAGAGTTGAGCTCTGGGGTTGACAACAAGCTGTTCCAGCGATGCGTGGCGATGCGCGGTGATTGGAGTGAATGTAAAACCGGGGTCACCAAAGTCGAAGTAATAGCTTGGTTTGTTCCACAGAGGTATATTCGCTTTTTCTTACTCCCCAGGGGGGAAGACAAGGCCTTTTATGCCCGTGAGCGTCCAACTTTTTGTGAACACAATGGAAGGAGTTTGGTACGTTGGCATTATATGTCGCTCGATTCAAAGTCATCTGAATCCAACTCAAATAATGAACTGAACAACAGGCCGGCGGCAAAGATGGGTTATGATCAGCAGGGTGTATTCACTTTGCTGCTCTTTGACTAAGACATAGAGCTCTTTCAGGGCAACGAAGCGTTGGTATTGATACCTAAGATGAACCGATTGCCCCGTCACGCTGCACTTCTTGGGCGTTTACGGAGGAAGTTCAATGGAAGGCCTAGATACGAGTTCGAGCGCGATCCACTTTGACCCGCTCTAAGAATTTGTTGTCGGTGGATTAATTGACAAAGGCAGGCGCAAAACATGAAAGAACGTTCTTAAAACGTCACATGTACAAAGGCAGGCTTGGTCTCTGAGCCATCACCAACGCACATTCACCGGCATGGACGTGGTCTTGTTGGGTGGGTTGGCGCCGAGTCAAACGTCCCGTCCCAAATGCCAACGACCCGCGCCAACACAGCTTCAAACAATCACTGCGAATTTACACTATACTGGCTCTTTTGTGCAAGTCATTATTGCCCCCAGATCAAGAGCGGTTATTCTTAGTGACGGACTGCCACGATCTTGTCACCATTATTACACTTGGCCCATCGGCAATGCCTGGCAGCTAATAGATGAAGCTATCACCACTTCCATCCCATCACCTGACTTTTGTGTGTGTGGATGGTTGCTTAGTGCTTTTCAAGAGCCAGCTCAACGGGATAACCCGATTGCAATCGCCTGTCGTGCTCACTGCAAGTTAGATGGCCGGCAACCTTTACGAGTCTGTCTTTGGAGTTGTTGACGGCTCGAGATGAATTTCCACGCCAAGATTCCTGCCGGGTCTTCAGGTTGGGATGTTTGGGTACGGGGAATTAGAGATCTTTGTCTGCATGTCTCGTTCTAAAGACCTCCACTACCGCAACAACCGAAGGCATCCGCCTGGTCCATATCCCGAATCCCGGATTCCCCGAACTGATATTCGAGGTGGGTGACTGTAGATCTGCTAGTCGAGAACATGTCGAGGTCTGAAATTCACGGGCCGACTGCACGGGATCGGCGGTGTGGGGCCATACAAATTGATAGCCAAGCTTAAGCCAAGACCTCAAGCACGTGGTGTCAAGCTTGGCATCAACTTTTCGCGCCGGCAACCATGACCGAGTCTCACTAAAAAGTTATTGTTTCGAACTACGACAAGGGGAGACGGTATGACAAGCTAGAATCTACTGAGCCGGAGTATTCCCGGACTCGGGCCCGGGGTGGGGCGTTGTCAGCACTTACACTAGTTGCGGAAGGATATGTAAGGTACGGCCGCAAGGTACCTCCAACACGTGAGTTGGTTGAGCTTGCTAATTGGTTTCAAAAACTATGTGACGTCACTATCCCATGTCGAGTGAACTCTCCCATCCAATTTCCTGGGGCAAAAAAAAAAAAAACCGCTCGCCGGACCTACACCGGACCTCTGCCGGCATTCAAAATGTTAGCGCGGTGATGGCAAAGCGGCGATAACCTCATTTCTCGTACGAAAAATGGCTGCTTTTCTCACCTCCAACCCCCTGAAGATTGTAAGGTGGCGGTACCACGCTAACAAGTTACCTCTATATGCCGGCAGAGGTGTACGTGGTCAAGTTCGCAATGTCTGTTGCCTAATTCCTCCGACTGCTACACAGCTCCACCATCTCACTCGACCAATATGGCTCGTCTCCAAGACCACATGCGAGCCGTTGTTCGGTAGCCTAGATGGACGCACGTGTGGGATACCGACTGGATTCGAGGCAGTCAACATGAAGGATGTCGACGCGTTTAAAAGCAGTGGCATCTCCCCCGGAGAGGGAGAGTAGGAATCAAACAGACATTTCATTCCACGTCGCTTTACAACACAATGAGGCTCGGCTCCCTACTCGTGGCTGCTGCCGCCGCGGGCGCCCATGCCTACACCACGAATTCGCAGATCCGCCTAGCCTACCACGGCGATAGCGGCATGATGGTCAGCTGGAACACCTTCAAGCATGTCGAGCACCCTTCTGTCCTCTGGGGCCTTTCGAAGGACCGTCTGATCAACATTGCGACGTCCAACGTCTCCATCACGTATCCCACTTCGACGACTTACAACAACCACGTGCTGATCAGCGACCTTCGGCCCGACACGACTTACTTCTATAAGCCGTTGCCGCTCATGAAGAGCGACTCGACCGACATCTTCAACTTTACGACGAGCCGTAGGGCTGGTGACAACACCCCCTTCTCGGTCGCCGTCGTCGTCGACCTCGGTACCATGGGTAGCATGGGCCTGACCACATCCGCGGGCGCTCCCGTGGCGAGCACCAACGTTCTTCAGCCAGGAGAGCGGAACACCATCGACTCGCTGGAAAGCAGCCTCGCCGACTTCGACTTCCTCTGGCATGCGGGCGACATTGCGTACGCGGACTACTGGCTCAAGGAAGAGATCCAGCAATTTCTGCCCAACACGACGATTCAGGGAGGGGCTGCCGTGTACGAGTCCATTCTGAACGAGTTCTACGACGAAATGATGGCCATCACCGCCAGCAAGCCGTACATGGTGGGCCCCGGCAATCACGAGGCCAACTGTGACAATGCTGGCACCAAGGACAAGGCGCACAACATCACGTACGATAGCAGTATCTGCATGCCGGGCCAGACCAACTTCACCGGCTTCAAGAACCACTTCCGCATGCCTAGCGACGTCTCCGGCGGCACCGGGAACTTCTGGTACAGCTTCGACCACGGCATGGTGCACTTCATCCAGCTCGATACCGAGACCGACCTGGGCCATGGCTTCATCGGCCCCGACGAGACCGGCGGATCCGAGGGTTTTTTCAATGTGGACCCCGTCAATGCGACCATGAACGCGCAGACCACCTGGCTAGAAGCCGATCTGGCGGCCGTTGACCGCTCCAAGACTCCATGGGTTATTGTGGCCGGCCACCGGGCCTTGTACCTCAGCAACACCGATGATACCTGCTCGGATTGTAAGGACGTCTTCGAGCCGTTGCTGATCAAGTACAAGGTCGACCTGGTGCTGTCGGGCCATTCGCACATCTACGAGCGCCTGGCACCACTGGCCGAGGGCCAGGAGGATCCCAACGGCCTGGAGAATCCCGCCTTCCCCTGGTACATCACCAACGGCGCAGCTGGCCACTACGACGGCCTCGACGCCCTGGAGAGCCCCCGCCAGCCTTACAGCCGCTTCGGCCTCGACACGACCAACGCCACCTACGGCTGGAGTCGCCTGACCTTCCACAACTGCACTCACCTGACTCACGACTTCGTCGCTAGCAACAACAACACCGTCCTCGACTCCGCCACTCTGTTCAAGGCCCGTACTTGCGCATCGAGCTCGAGCAACCAGGGTGAGCACTGTAACCACGGTGAGGACTGCTAGTGGCATCGGGAAGACCTCAACCACACTGGCTGGTTCGGCGATTGCGTTGCTGGCGCTGCCTTGAACGTTTTGTGAAGCACCAGATGTGGCGCTCTGTAGGTGCGAGAGGAGTAATACATGTAGGAATCGCACGCAAGCGAATCTAACCCTCTGTACGATTGTCTTGGAAAACGTGGATACGTGTAATATAGGTCTATAGGAGTGTCTCTCACCTTTATGCACTTTTAGTTTACGTCTCGCCGTCAACTTGCGTGATGTTTGTGACCACGATTCTGTCCTCAGTCAACTCCAACAACACCTTCTGATTGGCGGGATATCCATCATTTCATAACGAGCGGAAGCTGGCGCGTGCAGTGGTCTTCTCGCCACGGTCAGCATTGTCGTAGGAGACCAGCCGCCAGGTCTTGGCGCGACCAGCATCAAGCGGTTGACCAGGTAGCAGCTCCGCTGTTAGTAGGCGCGGGAGGCGTTCCAGGAAACCCGAGGACGGGGACGGTGAAAACATGACTTGCAGGGAACGCTCATGGCCGTACTCATCGTTGCATTTGGTTGCTTGTAATCACAGTACAGGCAAACGAATTCAGCGAGACGGTTCCGGGTGGAAGAAGGACTGGGGTGCAATCCCGTTTGTGATATCCACGTTCATGGCCATGCTGGCCCGGGCAACCATGGAGAGAACCTGAGTCCGTCGACAAACACGGCTTCCTGCCGGCCGCCCCCCGGTGATGTTGACCGTTCTTGTGGCGCCTTGTCCGTACTGGACGGACGAAGATGTTTGTCACGTCGGCTCCCCGCCTCCCACGGAGTATATACTCTCCATTAAGAGAAGTCATCTTGATGATCTTTGCATTTGTACACGTTGCGGGGCGAGCTGCATGCAAACGTGTAGCTAACCGCCCATGTGCAAACTTCTTCAGGCAACCAATTACGGTCGAATATGCTTGGAGCATCGTCCACGGTGAGTGACGTAATTACCGAGTTACACATTCTCTCGGTTGAACCACATGACATGTATATATAGGTATGGAAGGAATTCCCTTCCCTCACTTTCGTCCTTTTCTTCTTCATAATCAACAAGTTCATTACTACTCTTGTGCCTCTCGTACTTACATCCACTCCGTTCATCTTGACACCCTCAAGTAACACCAGAGCATCATCTTTCCGACCTCAGCTGCTATACAACTCTATCAACAAAAATGCCCGGAAATAAGATGACCAAGTCAGATTCTTCACGAATCCAGTCATCACAGGTCAGGCCTGCTACATCATTGACGTTCAATAATATTGTATCTAACGAGATCACAGGCTAAGAGCGGCGGTAACATGAGCTCTGGAGGCTTCGCAGCTCGTGCACAGAGCGCCGGAGACAAATGGGCTACTTCGCAAACAACAAGGGCTTCGGGTTTCACTAGCGGTACCTCTGGTTCGAAAAAGCCCAGCACTGGAACTAGTGCCACTGGGTGTACTCTGATGTGACCATTAAGTTAGGAACGAAGGCATAGTTTCCATGCTTTGTCCAACTTGAGGTCGAGCATGACGGGACAGGGACGCCTGCCCGTTAGGCAGGAGCGTACCCGTGTTATCTATGTATTTAGCTAGACCCGGAGAGTCTAGATCATTGTTCCCAAATGCCGCAAACTAGTTTCTGCTTGGTGTATTCCACGGATTCATGGAACTGGAGTTCGAAGTGGGTGAAGGCTCGCTCACCTACCTACAAACCTATATCCCGCCTGCTGAAATCGCAGACGGGCACACTTCGAACTAGATGTTCCGGAAGGTGAAGTTGGTGAACACGGTATTACTGCGGGAGCAAGAACGCCTATGTCGTCAATCACCCAGCTCGTCTTATCGTCTGCCGACCTCCCAACATATGTGCTGCCCTCCTGCACTGCCTCAGGCTCGTACGGGATCTCGTCATCTCGATCTTGGCAATGAGATCGTTGGCTGTTTCGTTCATCTTGATGACGCTTAGGAGTACTTTGACAGCACGATGAAGGGTTCGCCAGAGGTGCCGGTGACGAATAGCCCCGGCAATGGCCTTGTGTTATGGCGCGCACAACCAGGGTCCTGTTAAAAGACAGAGAGATGATCTACCTCTACTTACCGAGCCGAGGATGTCGATAGCGTCCCCGGATGAAGGTATAGTTACCAGTCATCTTCACTTTGGATAAACTGCTTCTATGACTTGGCACCACATCATCTTAACACTCCAATCTCATGGACTCATAACAAAATACACAGACAGCTAGGTCCTTGTATATGGAGGTGCGACTTGGAGCTTCATTGACTCGCAGGGCTCGACAGCCAAACCTCGAAGCTTCTTCAAGCCTTGAGCATCCAGCTCCGCTCTAGGCGTAGCTTTATGATGTTCGCCTTCGGGGAGTTCCCAATAATCGTTTCCCTCCGAAAGTTCAACGGGCGGAACATAGGCCTCTACTGCAGGTGGCTGGACGGGCAACTCCTTCGGCTCTTCCGCCTGGACAAAGCCCTCGTCTTTCTGATTTGGAGAAGAAGAGGGCTTTGTTTCTCTTGTTCTCCGTCTCCTGTAGATAAACACGGCCGCGAAGATGGCCACAACAACACATCCAGCCGCCACGCAGCCAGCAACAAGGCCTGTTTTGTTGATCTTCGATGTTGGTTTACCAATTGCGACTGGTTTATCTGTTGGGAAAGTGACGTTGGCGGACGAAAACATTCCTTTCACCACGTTCGACGACCACGGAACCGCTGGAAGATTTCTTAAAGATGGGCAGTTGGTTGAGTTTCTCCAGATAGAACAGGCATGTTCCTGTTTTGGCCAGAGCAACTGTTGTTGGAAGCTGAGGACAACAACGAACTTACCCAGCTCTGTACCAGTCCTGCACCACTTGAGGTGACTGATACGCTTCCGCATCTGCGTCGTAACTTCAATTTCTAACCCACCTCATGGCAGTCATGTCAAAGAGTCCAATGCCCTGAGGCAGCGGATCCTGATTTTGCCAATACTTTGAGTTTGGGGGCCCTTTTGAAAAGTCTACTCCGCCTATGGCGAGCATTTGGCGTTTACCTACTACAACGCAGGCGCCACGAGCACGTGGTGTATCCGATCGATCGTCCGCACGAAACCACTGAAAGCCAGGTAAGCTCAAAACGTACAGGTCGTCGAGCGAGTTATCATAAGACTGGGTAGAGCCTCCGTACACGAAACTAGATTGTTTGGGGGCACGCGTTAGCGTTAAAGGTAATCCCAATGCCAATGACAAGAAATGGCGAGACAGAATGGGATGAACGTACATCTCGAATGAGCCCTCCTGGCTCAGTGCACCGACCAGACAGTGACCTACACGGCCTTTCGGCGCCTCACCAGTTGTCGTCTGCCAGTACCATTGTTTGCTTGAAGGGTCGAAGAAGCTAACATTCGCAAAGCTGACTAGAGGGCCTGGGGAGGAGCCTTCTGGGTCAGCTGCAGCAGCTTTGGCAGCGCCACCGAGTACGAAAACGAGTGCATCGGGGCCAAACCCGGGAACGTGGATCGCCCTGCCGTCTTCCAGAGATTGTTTTGGCCCCAGCATTCCGATTGATGTGTGATTCTGCCATTCTTTCGTCATCATATTGTACGATACCATGCCAGACGTCTGCCAACGCCCATTGTCCCCGCCTCCCGGTATATCAGGGTCGGTGTCGCCCGCTTGGTAACCCCCGATCGAGAAACCGATTCCAGCGGAAGAGACATACGCCGAATTCGTCGTATACCGAAGCGAAGTGAATGTATCTGGGTTGGCCGGTTCTTCCAGGGACCAGCGCCCACCCCCTTGACCGTCAGCGGTAAACTTCCGGATCCCCTTTTTTGTTATGTCCTTTTCGTTGCTGTTATAGCTCGTTACTCCGCCGTATATGTAAAAACTGTTGCCGGTGGTATCGATCCATATTGCCTCTGTGTTCAGAGCAACGGGCCCTTTCCGTGGTATTGTGCTGATCTTAACGCTCGATGTGGTCCACGACTTGGAGATATCTATTGAAAGCGTCGAGTTCATCACGCTCGATGCGTGGTCATCCGGCGGCAACTTCCCATCGACGACCTGAGAAACTTCGCCACCATCGATGTAAACGAAGGTTCCTACCACGATTGCTATGCCGAGTCAGCATCATACAAAGCTGCAAGATGTGTTTGAGGACAAAACAAACAACCGGCTGCTGCTCTTACCTCTATTATGAGCTCGGCGGATGAAGTTTTCAGGTGCAGGGGAGTCCAATGTTTGAGCGTGGGCAGGTGAATGTAGTACTAGGATAATGAAGAGCAGAGTCAAGTAGAAGACCTGTAAGTTGCCTCTACTGAGGACCAAAGTGGCAGATAGCATGACAGCGAGGTGTGGTGTGGTCTCAACATGCACGTTGTGAAGAAAGTCGACTTACATCCAAAACCATTATAGACATCCGAACTTGAAGACGATGGAACGGGTGCCAGATAAGTATGTGGGGAGACGAAGTTGGACAAGTCCCATCGAGGCATTTTTAGAAGCCTCAGGCTCATGAAACCCATCTCAGCTCTCTGGTGATACGAAGTGGACGGTTACCAGCAGTGTCTGAGTGCTGTGCTTTGTTAGCGAAGCTTCAAGCTTGGCGTCATGAAGTTATCTCCCCCAATGCCTTCCTCACTCAACCTTTCGTTGCAACGTTCCCGTCCATATCATGGTGTTCTCGTCCATATCGCCACAAAGACCTCCTTTTCCTTGTGTAACACCACCACCCCATCCCCATTCCTCAACCTCCCGCCCTATCGCCGAATCGCTTCTCACCATCCAACCCTTCCCACGGCATCTCACTGGTCTCTTCCCATCCAACCACCAACATCTCATTTAGTGCTTAGCCAAGCTCGCCAAGAATAAGATCCCCCAGGCTCGCTAGGCAGGCAACTGGCAAGGACGACGGCTTTGGGAATTTGCTGCTTACCTGTAGGGCTTACTCCCCCAATCCGACCACCCGACTCGCCTAAAGATCGACGGCTTAGTGCGAGCTGATTGGTCAATTGGCCGCCAACGCTGGGATTCAGCTCCATCAAAGGTCCGTTGACATCGCCGGCGATTCCTCCCGGGCGCGGTAGACTGGTCCGTCTGACGTGAAAAGGACCCACAATTCCTACCTTACCGTCCCCGGTCAGGAACAAGCCCGGCATCGCCCAGCTTTGGGGGCCCCTTCAGCAGCTTTGGTGCCAGTCCAGACCAGACCAGAACAGGAAGCCTTCTCGTCGAGAGAGAGCTTGGAAGAACCGTGCAGACGGTGTGCGAAAATGGCTGGTTGACATGTTGAAGGAAAGTAGTAAGTTGAACGGTCGCTGTAGGAATGGATGCACAGTAAAGATCCTACATACCTTACCTAATCCAGAGGTCGAAAACGAACGAACCCCCTGGTTGATAAAGGCTCGATTCCCTGGTCATATCGAACCATGTGCCCTCTTTTGGTTCGTTGGAGGATGAGAAAAGCTGACAGGGAACAAGGATGTCTCCACCATCTTCACTTCCTCTTGGCTTTCAACTCTCTTTTTTCTCTGAACTTTCTCCTGCGTTCATCCTTGGTGACCTTTGTCGTGAACCGTTCCACGGTCGATAGTTCACGTTTGCTTGTGAGCAGCCGCGTCCGACGTCACCACCATGTTTCCGTCAACGCTGCCGCAGACTCTAACACTTTTGTGTTTTGTTGCTTCGCTGCAATGGCCCCTTCTTGTCAATGGGCAAAACACCGATACGCCTTCCGATTCGAACTTTATTCGGCGCGGTTATGAGCGCGGTAAGTCTTCTTTTTAATCCCGTTTCCTTCTCCAACTCCCTCCCCCCGGCATTCCTTCCTTTCATTCCCTTCACTCACGACTACTAACGTACCTACCTACCTCTTTGCCCACCGACAGCAGCGGTCATCGGCTCCCACCTCTACCTCTCCGGCGGTGAAATCTCCCAATACGGAACCGGCGAGCGCGCCCTTCCACCCGACGACCACCCCTGCACTGGCATCTCCTCCATCTTATCAATTGACCTCTCCACCTCGTGGCTCGCCCGCAATGCCCCCTTCCAATCCCATTCCTTTCCCGATGGCACCCGACCTCCCGTTGTAAATCACCACGCTCTCTGGCCCTGGAAATCTTCGGACGGTAAAGATGAAGGGTTCTACATCTACGGCGGCCAAGTGTCGTGGAACGAAACGGTCAAGGATGTGAGGAAGGATCGCGGAATTTGGAAGTTTACTTCCAATGGGCAGGGTGGGGGAGCGTGGACGGTCGAACAGGCTAGTAACTCGGAGGTTTTGAAGGGGTTGAATGTGGTGGCGAGTATGGCGTATGCGGCGGGAGGTGGGAGGGGGTGGTCGGTTGGGGGAATCATGACGGGTGGCACCGATCCGGATGCGAATATCACGTCAGGGCCGGGTCTGAGGATTCCGGGAATGGTGGAGTACGAGTTTGAGACGCAAAAGTGGACCAATCATACCGAGGTCGGATTCCTCCAGAAGGGTGAGGCGTTGGAGGATGGAAGGGCGCACTTCGTTGATGGACTTGGGCAGGACGGTAAAAATGGAGTGGTCATGGTATTGGGAGGGGGAGTCTTCGCCCTGCCCGTGACGCGAAAGGGCGATTCGCGAGGGATCATCCACCCGGATCTCCTTCTCGACTTCAACAACGTGACCTTCTTTGACGCAGAAACGAAGAAGTGGTACTCGCAGACAACGACAGGGACACCGCCGACTTCAAGAATGGGGCACTGCGTCGCGGGCGTTCGAAGCCAAGCCGGTACCCACGAGATGTTCGTTTCCCCTTCCCAGGCCTTCCATGAATCCAGTGCTAACATCTGACAGCTTTGTCTACGGCGGCGCTGATGCCGGTTTCACCGAGTCCTACGATGACCTATACGTCCTTTCGCTTCCCGGATTCGTCTGGTTCCGCGTCGACGATCGTTCAAACGGCGTTCATTCTCACGGGACTTGCGCTGTGGTAGGCAAACGTCAACTGTTGGTGATAGGTGGGCAGAACGAGAAGGATGGATTCCCTGGAATCTGGCAAACTAAGGATCCGTTACCGCTGGGACTGGGCATCTTTGACATGACGGCCATGGCTTGGAAGAGCAATGGAAGCTATGATGCGGAGGCTGCCGACTACAGACCGGCCGAAGTGATTGAGAAGTGGTACAAAGATGGGTGAGTGATCTTTTCGTCTGGGATATGAATGCCATGCTGACCGATTTTAGGGGTCTTGACAAAGTCCAGTGGGACTCGGACGATGTGAAGAAGATGTTCCTGGCGACGCCTGTGAACTTTGCGAATGAGCCGAGTTCATCAGACAAACCATCATCTGGCGGCAGTGGTTCCTCGGATGGCAACACCGGTAAAAACAAGGGCGAGTCCAGCAAGTCTAACACCGGACCTGTCGCAGGGGGCATCGTAGGGGGTTGCATCGTCGTGTTAGGAGTCATCGGTGGTTGGTTGTTTTGGAGAAAGAGGAACAAGAAAAAGGACTCAGCAGGAGCATCACCATCCGCTGAACTCCCCGTCCAAGAGCCGCCACCACCACCACCACCACAAGGCTCATATGAACCCTACGAGCAGCTGAAGGAGCTTCCGATCCATTCGTCAGCAGCGGAGGTATACGTCCCGCCCGCCGAACTCTCAAGTAATGCTTACCGGTGGGAACTTCACTCGGATGTGAGACCAAACGAGTTGCATGGGGATGCAGGACCGAGGGCACAAGAACTTCCAGGAGAGGGAAGGCCACGAGATTTGAGCGCATAAAGATGATAGAAGTAGACGTAGAGTTCGGGGTGTACATAGACCGAAGGATCGAAGCGCTTTTCCGAATTCCGATCCTGGAGTGCGTGGGAATCCCCGCGTCCCGCAATGCCGCATCTTGGCAGCGTTGTCGATCGTGCAGTGCGTGCGTGTGACAGCTCCGGCTAAATTGCCCCGCGGGACCACGTTTTATCCGGACATCTTCCATCCTTCCACCCCACCTTGAGGTCTTGGAGAGGTGACAACAACCGATGAGCATGAACGAATATGACCGTATAAGAAGACACTCGTCCCCTAGCTTCAAGCTTCTGAGAGCCCTTGTGAAGTTACAGCCCATTGACCATCTTCAACTGTCGACTGTCAGCAGCAAAATCGCCCACCATGCCCCTCGTCAAAAACCCCATCCTCCCCGGCTTCAACCCCGACCCCTCCATCCTCCGCGTCGGGCAGGATTACTACATTGCCACCTCAACCTTTGAATGGTACCCGGGCGTACAAATCCACCACTCGACGGATCTCGCCAACTGGACGCTCCTCACGCGCCCGCTCAGGCGCAAGTCCCAACTTGACATGCGTGGCGACCCGGACTCGTGCGGTGTCTGGGCCCCCTGCCTCTCACACGACGGCGACAAGTTTTGGCTCGTGTACACGGACGTCAAGAGGAAGGATGGCAGCTTCAAGGACGCACACAACTATATCGTTTGGGCGGATAAGATTGATGGGGAGTGGTCCGATCCGGTGTACGTGAATAGCTCTGGTTTCGACCCCAGTCTTTTCCATGATTCGGACAGCGGCAAGAAGTACTTTGTGAACATGCTCTGGGACCACAGGCGGAGGCCGTTGCTGTTTGCGGGGATTGCGGTGCAGGAGTGGGATGCTGAGACGAAGAAACTAGTCGGGGAGAGGAAGAACGTTTACCAGGGTACGGAGCTGGCACTGGCAGAGGCACCCCACGTGTATAAACGGAATAATGGGTGGTATTACCTGCTGATTGCGGAGGGCGGGACGGGGTATGAGCATGCTTGTACGCTGGCGAGGAGCAAGGATATCTGGGGACCGTATGAGACGCATCCGGAGAAGTACGTGTTGACGAGTAAGGACCATCCGAGAGCCGCGCTGCAGAGGGCGGGGCATGGCGATATTGTGGAGACGGAGGATGGGAGGACGTACTTGGTTCATTTGACGGGACGGCCGACGACGCAGCTGAGGAGGTGTGTGTTGGGACGTGAGACGGCAATTCAGGAGTGTTATTGGAAGGACGATTGGCTGTATGTCGAGAATGGACCGGTGCCGAGTCTCTGGGTGGACTTGCTGGGGGAGAGGGATGAGAGCAAGTACTGGGAGGAAAAGAGGTATACCTTTGAGGATGGGTTGCATAAGGACTTTCAGTGGTTGAGAACGCCGGAGACGGAGCGCATCTTCAACGTCAAGGATGGCAAGTTGACGCTGATCGGTCGGGAAGCCATTGGCAGTTGGTTCGAGCAGGCGTTGGTAGCCAAGAGACAGGAGCACTTCAGCTACGATGCCGAGACTGTCATGGACTTTTCTCCGACCGACGAGAGGCAGTTCGCTGGTTTGACTGCGTACTACTGCCGGTACAACTTCTTCTACCTGACGGTCACCGCTCACTCTGATGGCCAGCGAGAGTTGCTGATCATGTCATCTGAAGCGTCATGGCCGATTGGAAACCTCAACACCCCGTACGTTCCGTACGTCCAAATCCCGAACGAGGGCAAGGTGAAGCTTGCTTTGACGATCAGGGGCAACCAGCTGCAGTTCTATTATGCGGTGTTGGGCAGTGGTGATGAGGAGCTGAAGAAGATTGGACCCGTGTTTGATGCCAGCATTGTTTCGGATGAGTGTGGTGGCCATCAGCAGCATGGCAGCTTTACGGGTGCCTTTGTCGGTGTGGCTGCCTCGGACCTGAACGGGCTGGCGGCGGAGGCCAAGTTCGACTACTTTGTGTACAAGCCGGTGAAGAACCAGCAGGATGCCTATGTTAGGGACAAGGATTAAGTCCAAAGGATGAAGGGTGACGATAGGGGTGCGAAGAGTTAGCCTTATAGATGTTAATCTCCGGGACAATGATTGTTCGGGTAGAAAACTGCGGCCTGTTGTTGTTTCGTTCTGTTGTACCGAAGCTGAGGTCCTGGCATCGTCCTCCATGCCTTTTGTTGCTGGCCACTGGACGCACCCTACAACGCCGGCTCAACAAAGCCCAGTGCGATCAAGGCCTGCCCCCCATAGTAAAGCACCCAAACGGCTCTCTGCATCAAGCCCCTATACCCCGCTGTCCCTGGCACCAAGAACTTGTCCGTCGCAAGGATCGAATCCGACGCCGTGAACATGATGGCCCCCACAATCGCCCTCCCGTTCTCCAGCGTCAGCGCCGTCAGGGCCATGACACAAATGGTAAGCGAGTACACCAGCACCGGCACTCTCAGGGCCTTGCCAACCTTGGGCATCAAGGTGGCGATCATGACGGGGACCAGGACCACCAATACGCCAGCCGTCACGGTGCGCCATCCTTCGTCCAATAGAGTTTGGAACCCAGCAGATGGCTGCATCTGCAGGAACAACAAGATGTAAAGGACATGAGCAACCAAGAAGCTCGACAGACCACAAAGGAAGGCCAGGTCACCATCCCAAGCGAGGAAGGCGTCGCCCAGGGAGCCGAGGGCTAGAGCACCAGTAAGGAATTGGGGGCCGCCGAGAAGGTGGGAGAGGTAGGACAACAAGGCGGTGGAAGTGGTCTTGACGAGTATGCGCGAGTACGAGGGGGTGGACCGGACTTGGAAGAGGTAGAGGACGGCGGAGGCGAAGGAGACGGCTAGGACAGTTTTGTCCAGAGGTGCGTCTGTAGACGGCATTGTCTCGGAACTGGGCTGTTGGTGAGGATCGTCTGTGGACTCGATGTGTTCGATCTGATAACACCACGATGGTTGATTGTTTACTTTGGGACAGGGGCTCAGGGGGTTGCCAGTTGTTGGTGTTGAGGCGTCGTTGTCGTCGTCGTCGTCGACTGGTTCGAGACGACGGGCAGTGCGGGGTATGTTTTGTTTCTTTTTTTCTCGTCCGAGGTTCAGTTGACGATTCGTCCCACGTGAGATCCAAATCTTGCGTTCTTCGGCATGGAGTCCCTGGTCTCGGCTACACTACAAAAGTCAGCAGAGTGGATGATGAACTTGGCGTGGGGAGGTTGGGGAACTATGGGATACGTGGGATACGTGGGATACGTGGGGGAACAACGGGGGGCATGTGCACCCCCACTGAGCAACCACACGCTGTGTTGTGTCGCCATGGTGTTGTGATTTTCCTCCCTTCCTGGCTGTCCTCCATGTCCAGCAATTCTCCCCAGTTTTCCCCGCGAATCGGTTACCAACATCCCCGCAATCTCCTCGTGTTTTCCATCGGGCCTTTTGTCGCGTCGATTTCGAATTCGCAGTGGGCTGGGAACTTGTGTTTAGACTGCGGGGTACCCCATCATCCCCAGACTCCTTCGATATATCAAAGGCTTGATTGCTGATTTGATGTTGTCCAGGAAAGAAATTGTATTGTTTCCACTTGCTGTGACGGGAATGCCGCCACTTTGCCTGCCAGAAAGTCGGTGCGTTGTGCCGTGCCGGCAGCGGCAATCGACGGCACTACAGGTGTTGACAGCCAGTGATTGGACTTGGAGAAACTTGGGAGACACAGGAAAGTTGGAGTGTACCCCCATCTTGGTTCCAACATCACTCGCCCGTCATGTTCCTCCTCCCCCGTGACGTCTGTGGTGGCACAACACTTCGGCAGAGGTATGTTCGCTCGACGATGTCTAGAACCAGAGCTGACCACCGTTAACCCCAGGCCAAGAGAAACCGGCTTCGCTTGCCATTCGCCGTGATTGGGTCTTTTTTCGTGGAGAATCCCCATTCTTCCCCATCTTCAGCGATCCATGTCCATGGTACAACCAGTCTGTTGGCGCGACCGGCGCTGATCTCCAGTTTCCCCAGTCTCCCCAGACCGTTTCTCTGCCCGTTGGCTAAGCACCAGATGGAAACATAAAGAGGAGCCGGTCCCATCTGAGATCACTCCTCATCCCCAGACAGCGAGGTAGCCGGCCTTCTACCTCCAGTTGATCATCACACTACTGCTGGTGTCGGTCTTCTAGCACATCACCTTACCCATTTCGATTCGACCTTTGCCAGTCCAGTCCAGTCAGTCAATTGCAACACCATGGCAGACGCAGTCCTCGCCCACAAGGTTTCGGCCGACCTCAAAGACATGGAAGACGGTCCCCAGGTGACCGAAACCGAGAACCAGCGCGTCACCTTGACAGAAGAAGATGTAAGCACCGATGTTACCCAGGCACCAGGCATCAAGAGGAAACACTAACATACCATGTCCCCATCCAGAACCGTCGTATCCTCCGCAAAACCGATCTCACAATCCTCCCCATCCTCGCCTGGGTCTACTTCCTCCAGATCCTCGACAAGACCGTGCTCGGCTATGGCGCCATCTTCGGCCTGCGCGAAGACACCCACCTCAAAGGCAACCAATACTCCCTCATCGGCTCCATCGCCCCCATCGCCCAGCTAGCATGGCAGCCCTTTTCCTCGATCCTGATCATCAAGGTCCCGCACCGCATTCTGATGCCCACGCTCGTTCTCGGCTGGGGCATTGCCCAATCCCTGACGCCCCTGTGCAAGAGCTTCCCTGCCCTGCTGGCTATCAGGTTCTTCTTGGGCCTGTTCGAGGCCGGCTGTTTGCCGCTGTTCTCCGTGATTACGGCGCATTGGTACAGGAGGAGCGAGCAGCCGGTCAGAGTGGCGGCGTGGTACGGCACCAATGGTCTGGCGACCATCTTTGCGGCGGCGCTGTCTTTTGGGTTGGCCAAGATCAATAGCCCGGTGTTGGCGTCGTGGCAGATTATCTTTTTGTTTACGGGGCTGATGACGATTGTTACTGTTCCTTTCATCTACTGGAAGCTGGATAACAACGTCCATTCGGCAAGGTTTTTGAGCGTGGACGAAAAGCAAAAGGCTATTGAGCGACTGAGGGCAAACAACAACGGCACCAGGGATGGCGAGGCGCACAAGTTCAAGTGGTCCCAGGTCGGAGAGGTGTTTTTGGATATCAAGACGTACCTCTTCGTCGCCATGTCGCTGGCGAATAACCTCGGCGCACAGGTGGTCAACACCTTTGGTCCGCTGATTCTGAGCGGCCTGGGTTTTGATAACCACAGGACTACGCTGCTCAACATCCCCTTCGGCGCGGTCCAGTACGTTGTTATCCTCGGCGTCGCCTGGACGAGTGTGAAGTTGCGGTCGGGCAAGGGTGTTGCCCTCTTGGTTATTCTCCTCCCCATCCTGGCTGGCATATCTGTGCTATACGTCCTTCCCCGCGATAAGTCGCACACGGCGCCCCTGCTGGTGGGCTACTACTTCCTTGCCTTCATCTTCGGCTGCAACACGCTGGTTATGTCCTGGATCCTCGCCAACACTGCGGGATCGACCAAGAGCAGTGTCATGATGTCGCTGTACAACGCTGCTTCTTCGGCAGGCAACATCATTGGCCCCTTGTTGTTCGACACGGCCGATGCCCCTGCTTACACGCCCGGGCTGAAGGCTACTTTGGGAGTGTACAGCATGATGGCGGCTGTTGTGCTGCTGCAGCTGGGTAACTTGGTGTTGCTGAACAAGATGCAGGAGAAGAAGCGCGTAGCGAATGGCAAGCCGGCCAAGCTGCATGATGCTTCGATGGATAAGAAGTTCAATGCGGGTGCCGCCCAAGAAGGCGACATTGGAAGTCGGGCTTTCTTGGACTTGACGGATCGTCAGAATGACGAGTTCATTTATGTATATTAGTCTGCCCCCCGTGTGCTTTCCGGTAGCCAAACCAGGATCTGAATCAGATCTCATCCACTTCAAACTTGACCAGCAGTGAACATGCCGTCTCCCTCCCCTTCAAATCCAACATCCTCACGAACCTCCACTGCCCCTTGACGCCCTCCACATACAACAACCTGACACTGGCCACGCACAGCACCGGGTTGCTCGAGAAGGAATCATCGCTCTTGATGAACATCCTCAAGAAAACCAGCTCATCATCCTCATACTCCCACTCCAACGTCTCATCCCACAACGGATCCGTCACCAGACTCTCCTCCTCTTTACTTCCCGCCCCCGTCAACCCGCCAATCAGCGCACTAAGTTTATGCTTCCTGAATACATCCGTCTTCATCTTGGTCTGCTGCATCTCCCCAAACGGCACGCCCGGGTGCAACAGCGTGCACGTCAAATACGGTTTAACCTCCTTATCGCTATCCCGTCCACTCGGCACCGGCACATCGCTCGCGCCAGCAACCACCAGCCTCAGTCTCTTCCTGCGTCTCGTCCTAGCCACCTGCTCTCTAAACTCCCTTTCGGCTAGTCCCACCATCGCCGAGTTGTTCGACCGCAGCCAAGACGGTTTGAGCACGTACCCGCCCGTGCCAGCGAACATGGCTTCGTTGATTTGCATGCTTGCATCAAAAGTCTGCCAGTTTAATGCACACACTTGGGCGCCCAGGCCCCAGAAGGGTAAAGGTTTCAGGTTCTTGGAGGAGATGCGTGTGCCCTTGGGGAAGACGCGCATCAGATGGCGCGCGTTGTGTTTGGCTATGCTGGCGCCGTTGCCCGAGGATAAGAGCGCGTTGAGACCGGATTCGGACACGTTGATGAGGTGGTGGTGCGGGCCGTCTTTGAGTTGGAGGGTCGGAGAGGTGAACCAGCTGTTGTCGGGCGGTTTGACGGATTGGCCGTAGACGCCGAGTTCGGCGAGGGAAGGGATGATGAGTTTGGCTTCGGGGGTGTTTTTGGCTTGCTTCCTTTGTCGCTTTTCCTTTTTCTCGTCTTCGTCTTCGGAGCTGGAGTCGGAGGAGGAATCAGAAGAGGAGGATGAGCTGGCTTCGTTGACCAAGTGGTGCTCCACGATCAGCACGATCTTGGACCCCAGGTTGCGCAGAGGGACATGCTGGTCTTGTTCAATGTGTGACTCGGTTTCCACCGGCTTATCCAACAAGTGACTCCCCCAAACCTCCTTCATGATCCGCACCAACGCCTCCTGCCCTTGCGCTCCGCAGTGGTTCTCGAGGGAAATCAACACCGGCGCGCTACCGGCTTCTTCCTCTTCTACCACTTGCAGGATGATCTTGCAGACTTCGCGGAAGGGGATGTGGGAGACTAAGGTGTAGCCGTGCGTGACTTTGGGCTCGTCGAGGTTGTCGGGGTTGTCCCAGACGTCGATTTCGACGCATCTTGAGCCGGCCTCAAGGGTGTGGCGGTAGGGATCGGCGGAGGATTCGCCAAAGAGTTGGTGCGCGCAGAGGTAGGTGTTGTGGGAGGAGGAGACGAAGTACTCCGGTAGAGGGTAGTCCCTGCTCACGACCTCCCGTGGGACGGCAATATGGGGCTTGGAAAGCAAGTCGGCGACGGTTTCACCAGAACCCAAGATGTGGTTCCTGGCGATGAAGGACTGCAAGGCGGGGGAGACGCGGAGCTGGGGGCCTTGCTTGCATGTGGAATGGCCGCCGCCGGCGTGGGAGTCGAAGGGAATGATGTGGCCTGCTTCTTCATCGTCGATTGGTTGTGTGCGTCGACGAGAGCCGAGGGTAAGCCTGTTGCGGACCGAAGAGGTGAGGTCGGTGACGGTCCCGGTGACTTGGGGAGGTAGGTTCTCCTTGGCGAATCCGCCGAGGCCGGCGAGGGTGTGTTTGAGTTGGTCCATGGTGTTGCCCTTTCCTCCTGTCTTTCTTCCTGTTGGATGGCAGTGATGATAAGAAAATGAGAGGTGAAGGGAGAAAGATGCGGTGAGATTTGGAGGGATAGAGAACCTTTATGACCCCACGTGTTTGTTGATGAGATGACGGGATGTTTGTTTGGACCCGCCTAAGATGGGCTGAAATGCGGGACCAACGGCACGGGTGGGGTCAACGGGCTTGCGGCCGCTCGGCGCTAAGAGCCAAGCAGCCGGGAGTGGGTAGCATCGTGCCGGCGAATCCGTGATCATCATCTTCAGCTTGATTATGGGGCTGGCTTCCGTCCGGGAAGTAGGCGTGGAATCACTGGAGTGTTGACTGGAAACATCGTTTGTTCGGTATGAGACGGGAACAGCTGACATATGTTTGATGGTGGTGGTCATCAATATTGAAAGCTTCTCGGCTTGTCAAAAGCATTGAGAGTCCGCATATATACCCAACGGTCCTCAATGTTTACGAGATGGATGAAAGGAAAACTAAACATGACCCATTTGGTTTGAACCACACCTACGAACGGCCTTGTAATAATGAAGCCGGCCCTTTTACCCAAGATATCCACACGGAACACCATAACGGATTATCAACAAAATGAAAGCAGTTGGGAAGGAGCAAGGCAGGTCAGGCAGATGAGCGGGCAATATTTTGTTTCAGTCGTCGCCCGCCAAAAAAACAACCCAAAAAAAAAAAAAAAAAAAAAAAAAAAAAAAAAAAAAAAAAAAAAAAAAAAAAAAAAAAAAAAAAAAAAAAAAAAAAAATAAATGAGACGAACCATGGTGATCATACAACAACATTATCACCTACAGGCGCAATTCGCTCGGGTGTAACCGTCTCCGCCAATCCAACTCTGTGAACCCGAGCAGACAAAGTCACGGATCTGAGCAATGTGAAATGTGCATCACTCACCGAGTCACCGTCCTACTGTGTACACCGAGCCGCTCCCGCCAACCCGCCAAGCCTACCATGTGCCGCCCACCTCCCCGCCCCCGCACCGAGTTCCGCGACCGGATAATTCCCGTTCCACTTCCCCGCATCTCACCCCGTCATCCTCCCGATTCTCGATTCCCGACTCCGTTCCGAGCTCAGATCCACATTTCGTCTTCCATCCCGGATCCGTACCCGCCGTTCGTTGTTGATGACATTGAGAATGTCACTCCCCAAAGCCCAGCCCATCATAATCTCACCCGAAATCACCATCCAGCCCCCGCTCACTCGGCGCGGAACGGGACCCGGATTGATCCTTATTGTGCCGCCCAAGAAGGAAGCCGAGTCTGTAACCCGCGCCCTTCTCAGAAGGGGTCATTTACTTGGCATTAAATACCAGAGCCAGAAAACGCTAGATCCTGAGCCGCTGAAGAAATGGGCCGAAGAGGGGTACGCGGTTGCGCAGGTTACTCATGTCATAACAAGTACATCATGGAGGTTTGGAGAGTTGGTTGGGACAGCGATAACGGAACTTGGGAAGGTGAATGAGTGCGAGGGAGTGGACAAGGTTGGTCTTGTTGGTGAGTAAGGTACCCTCTTGTCGCTCTCAAGTGTCGGCTTGATATGTGCACCTCAGTGATGAACTGTGAACACCGCAATGACATGAGCTGAAGACATTCCACTACTTTAGTGTACGCCGCGGGCAGCACCAGCGGCATCGCCTCCGCCATCACCTCCAACCCTCGCATTGCCTCTTGTGTCTATTACGGCCCCTTTCACCCCTCGTGGGCGAAAGATACCTCAGTCCCCATTCTTGCGCACGTACCCGGCTCCATTCCCTGGCGGTCCGACATCTACATTCAAATGTTTGGGGAATATCCCACAAATTTCAAAGGTCACTACTACCCTAACTTGAATCTCCTCGATTCCTCCTTCGCCCTCCCTTCGTGCCTAGGGTTCAACCCAAACGCCGCCTCCGTCGCCCACACCCGCTCCCTCACCTTCCTCAAGCCGTTGCTTGGAGGACCTTACTTTGACTTGGAAGCCATCTGGGACGAGCACACCAAGTACGAGTTCGAGGATCGCAGCGTCGAGAAGACCATGGCCACCATGGTTGACCAGCCCTACGTCAACCACATCCCGACACTAACGGGCGGCATTGGGCGGGAGAACTTGACCAAGTTCTACCGAGACCATTTCATCCACAGCAATGCGGAAGACGCGCAGCTGGAGCTCGCGAGCCGGACAGTGGGCATCGATCGGATTGTTGACGAGTTCCTGTTCAACTTCACTCACGATAGGGTGGTTGATTGGTTGTGAGTATTTATTACCCTGCGTCTCCCCTTCTCTCATGCAACGTCAGGGCCTAACGGAAGGCAGAATCCCCGGCATCCCCCCAACCCAGCGCAAGGTAAGCATCCCGTTCACGAGCATTGTCAACATCCGCGGCGATAGGCTATACCACGAGCACATTGCCTGGGACCAGGGGACCGTTCTCAGACAGCTGGGACTGTTGCCTGAATACCTACCGTTTCCGTATACGTTGCCTGATGGACGACAACCGGGAGAGGGAGGGAAGAGGTTTGAGTATCGGGTCCCGGTGGCCGGGGTGGAGACGGCGAAGAAGTTGGTGGATGAGAATGCGGTTGAGTCAAATGAGATGCTTGGATATGAGGTTCGGGAGGTGCCGGGTGTGTGATCACCGTCGGGTGTTTATGCTTATTTAAAGAATGCCGGATGAATGATACACGGTTGTCATGACGGATAAAAACTCCCCCGCAAAGGTTGTTGGTCGTCAAGGTTATGTTAGTGCGAGGCACAGAAGGCTCGGTTATCGGGAAGGATGCCGACGGGAGGCCTGAAATATATATCAATAAGACCCAACAAGGTTGATGTCTGTCAGCTTCCAACGGTTCCTGAGGCTGTGAGACTTGTTCATTGGACAATGGGCCTCTTGTGAGTGTGTAGCACCGAAGAGGGATGCAGTGTTACCCCGTATTATAAGATGATTGTATGGTTTTACCAGTTTTGACCATCTGTTGGTCCAGCCTTGCGGTAACGACAACCCTTCGTATCAACAGAGTCGTTGCGGTTCGCGGCTCGCTGTATGTGTAGTATACTCTGAGCGATGTTCTCAACGAAATCTGTCATGGAAGGTGAAAGAGAACCATGGTTGGATCTCGAGTCAGTTCCGCGACAGAAAAGGAGGGTGTTCGAAACAAGAAGGGGCGGACCAATCAGAGTGCGTCCTTTTCGAGATCGCAAATCAAGGCCGGGGCACGCACCAGGCAGTAACGAGAGGTCACTGAACAACATCCAACTGCTTTTAACTTCGTTTCTGTGACCATTCGGTCATGGTTACCTCACGTATCAACACGAAGCGGAAAATCCCAGACGCGTTTCTGGGGTTGACAAAGTCGTAAAAAAGTGGTGACTGCACTGTTTGCAAAGTCTTGTGTGAACAATGCAGAGATTTAGAGTGGTTCATACAGCTCATGACGGGATATCCTCGTTGTTACGCTTTGACTCTGGCGGGGAGGGGAAAAGAAGTTTGCAATTGTTAGCGAGGTACATCAACAGCAAGACGTCACGATCAAAGTCACGTGTCTTGGTGAAAAGTGGGGCGGGTAGCGGGCGAAATACTGGGGCGCTGGGCCAATGGGGGGGCGTCTTTGAAAGTTTGCAAATTGCCTGCGGCTCGTTTTGAGTCGTTGCCTCGCTCCGGACTCCGTCGTCACCACCAGTCACCGCGTGCTGAAATCTGCAACCGAACCCCGACTGCCAGTCTCGAAACTTTCAACTTTCGATACCATACCGTGACACCTTTACCGTACGGATCCCCAGTCTTTTGCACCATTTTCGCCCTGAACCCACCGCGAATAATTGTCGCATTTTACACCTTTACACAACTCTGACCTCTACTTCAGCAAGCCAGGCGCCAGTGCAGACTTCTTACTTTGCAAAAGTCCAAGTCAGTCAGTCAGTCCAGTCAATTGACCTTTCTTCCACTCTTCCACCGCCACATTCCGTCTCCTCGCTTTGCACACACACACACACACGCTACGCGCAGTACGTTGTCCACCGTCACCGTCACCATCATCATCACCATCATCATCCAAGATGCCTACGCAGCTACCATCGAGCTTTGCCTCTGCGGCCGCCGGCCAAACCACCAGGGGAGACGCCAGATCCGGTGCCCGAGGCGATTCCGTCCGTGGTGCGGGCAGCGGCGAATGGTGAGCATCCAGTTGTCCATGCTATGCAGTACACTATCTACCCTTTAGCCTGGATCACTATCTGTCGGTCCTCTTGCGTGGAGGGGACGAGAGAGGGGGAGGGGCATCTTTCTCCATCTCTTTTCTTCACGTGGCAGAACCCAGAGACAGATTAAATATCTTCCCTGTGCCTTCGTTGTCTACTTCTTTCCTCCCTACCCCTCCATCATCCTCCATCCTGATCCAAAAGAAGCCTCATATCGAATTGAACAGCAGCCGCTGACACGTCACCACACCTCCAGGGCTCGTTCTAACGGCACCAGAACCTTTCGCCGCTCATCCACCACCCCCTTCAACAACCAGTCTGCCGTCGCTAGCAACTCGACTGATGCCACACAGAACCCCGCTCTAGACAGCAACAGCATCAACAACACTAGCTCCGCCTCGCAACCCGCTCCTCCCGCGCCCGACCAGCAGCAGCAGAATAATCAGCAGCAGCAGCAGCAAAACCCGGGTCCCCTCCGCTACTCCAAGGACGAACTCTACGAGATCTACAAGCATAGTGCCGAAGCAGCCAACAACATCGACATGTCGTCCCTCTTTGCGCCCTCGTGGAATCCCAACCAGACCAACGGCACAGCTTCACGCCTGTGGGGCAAGACCGGCGATTCCCCCCATGTCCCGCAAGATCCCACCGTCTGTTGGGATCCGAACGGTACCGTCAAGCCCATCGGCCTCGAGCCCATGACTGCGGAGGAGCGCGACATGTTTGCCACCGATGTGAACTCGACCTTGAAGCCGCCCCAGCAGCAGAATAAGGAGGGCGTCCAGGGTATACAGAACGGTGGACGCAAGACCTCCATCAGTGTCAACACTAGCACCTTCCCCACAGCTTCGCCCGCTACTGCTTCGAGACCCGCCACCCGACGCCGCGAGACTGCCGACACGAATCCCTTCCCGAGCTCGGCCGTTGCTTCCCCGACCACCGCCGGCCGTTTTCCCCGAGACGATCCCTGGCTCCCTCGCCGGAACACCGATCTGAGGGAGTCCATCACCGACGAGCCCGCCGAAGAGAACCCCCCGACGAGAACGCAGCCTTTCGGTCTCACTAGATCCAATACTGCTGGGTCTAGTGCCTTTGGCAGCTCCGCATCGCTGTGGGGTCCCGCCGCGACCACCCCCGGCGCGGGCATCGGTGCCTTTGGTAGCTTTGCCTTGAACACTACGTCCACGATCGGGGAAAAGCGTTTCGGCGGCACGGGTGGAAGTCGTCTGGCCCATTTGATCCCCAAAGACTCGAATGAGAATGTGGCTGCCAATAAGGGAAACGAGTCTGCTCCCGGTACTGATACCAACCGTGGTTGGAGACCCCGCCAGCGTACTGATACTGACCCCTTTGGGCCTGACGACAGTCTGACCGGCAGCGCCATCCTCGGCGGGGCTCAGGACAACAGCCCGCCCGCGTCGTCCCTCCAGCGCAGCGGCGTCTTCGACACTCCTGCCAAGGGTAGCAGCGGCGATTTCGGCATGTCGGCTCTCAATCTCGGCAACAACCAGAGCGAGCAGGGAAACGGGCCCGCCAGTCCCTCCGAGACGAACCCGTACCGCAGCCCGCTAGCCGAGCGTGGCGATGAGGGGCATGACGATGCGGAGATCGATCGACTTACGTCCGAACCGCAGTCCAACTTCAGCACCTTGTCTCGTGCTTTTGGGGGTGCTCCTTTTGATGGCAGCGACCGCAGCCAGACCTCGAGCGTTGGTGCCAAGGGTTTCCCGACTGTCAACACTCTAGGAGGCTGGCCTACTGCTCCTTCCGTCGGTACTCCCGATCGCGAAAGGCAGCCCTTCAACAGCGCTTTTGGAACCAGCATCTTCAGCCCTATCGGTGATTTGCAGTCTCCTGGTTTTGGTGGCCTTGGTGGCTTTGGAGTTGCTGGCGGTTCGGGACTTGGCCGTGCTAACAAGCTCAGCTCTTTGTTCCCTCCCGCCATGCAGGCTCAGATGCATAGTGGCCACGAGCAGGAGAACTTGAGTGATTCCGTTCCGGACCTCCGACAGGCTAATCCCCTTGGTGCTATCGGACGTGGTGCTATTGGTACTCAGCCTCGCGATGCCGCTAGCCCCATGAGAGCTGGTAGAGGTGCCTTTGAGGACTTGTTCCCCGGTACCGATGCCATGAAGTCGCCCTTTACCAGCGGCGAGCACCAGCCTGGTCTTACGTCTACGGCGCCCTCTTCGGGTTTCCCTGCTACCACGGCCGGTGCCGCCTTTTCGGCCACCCCGACCGCTGGCGAGCCTAATCAGCAGCAGCAGCAGCAGCGTACCATGGTCATGCCCGATCGCATGCGTTGGGTTTACCTGGATCCTCAGGGACAGATGCAGGGACCCTTCTCTGGCTTGGAGATGAATGATTGGTACAAGGCCAACTTCTTTTCGCCCGACCTCCGTGTCAAGCGTGTCGAGGACCCCGACTTCGAGCCTCTTGGTCAGCTTATCCGGCGCATTGGCAACTCTCGTGAGCCCTTCCTGGTTCCTCAGATGGGCATCCCTCACGGACCCCCGCCTTCTGCCGGTCCTTTCGCCGTCGGCGGTGCTGCTGAGGCCATTCCTCCCCTTCAGGGTGCTTTCCCGTCTTTTGGCAGAACCTTGACCGCTGCTCAGCAGAATGACTTGGAGCGTCGCAAGCAGGAGGAGCAGTTGTATCACGCTAGGCAGCGTGAGTTCCTGCATCATCACCAGAGCTTCGGCCGCCTCCCTCTCCAGCCTGGTATCCCCGGAGCTCTGCACCACCATTCTAGCGCCCACAGCCTGCAGAGCCAGCCCAGCTTTGGCAGCATTACTTCCCCCATTGGTATGCCGCAGCCCCCCATCGGTGCTATTGGCCCCAACTCGGGCTTCTTCGAGGCTCCCGTGAGCCTGGGTCAGGCCCCTGCCCAGCCCGGCTTGGGTCCCGATCTCTTCGCTCCTGACCTGAACTTGGGTGAGCGCCAGTTGCTGGCTAACTTGCAGGCCAATGGTGGTCTCCCTGGTTCCTTTCCTGCCCAGCCCATCGGCGCCCCTATCGGTGACAACTCGTCTCTTCGCAGCAACCTCCCTTCCGTCGATCAGCTCCGTAACGACGAGCAGGGTTTCAACACTAAGCTCAAGGAGTTTCACGAGCTTCGCTCCCAGCACGATGCTGAGGAGGCCGCCGCCCAGGAAGTCCTCCAGGAGGTGAGGGAGGAGGCTCCCAAGCCCAAGGAGGAACCCAAGGCTGCTCCCGCCCCTGCCCAGGAGACTGTCAAGCCTTCCAAGAAGCAGACTCAGGAGACTAAGGAGGTCCCCGCTGCTAAGGAGGTCGCTCTCCAAGCCGAGGCTTCCCTGACCGAGAAGATCAGGAAGACTCAGGCTGAGAACAATGCTGCCAAGCTTGCTCAGCAGGCCGCTGCTTCGGGCCTTCCCATGCCCTTCCCTCCTCCTCCCCAGGCTAACACCCCTCTTGCTGCCCCCACTGCTCAGCGTCCTGCCTCGGGCCTCCCTGCTAGATACGGCGAGCGCTCTGGTTCTGGCACTCCCGACACCACCTCTGATGCTTCCGTTCTCGCCCCTCCCCCTACCGCTCCCTGGGCCGGCACCGAGGCCCAGAAGGGCCCCAGCCTGAAGGAGATTCAGGAGGCCGAGGCCAAGAAGGCTGCCAAGAAGGAAGAGGCCGCCGCTGCCGCTCGTCGTGCTGCTCTTGAGCAGGAGGCTGCCGCTCTTCGTGAGCGCGAGAAGGCTGCTGCTGCCGCCCACATCGGTCTGCCCGCTACCAGCACCTGGGGTACTGGTTCCCCCGTCGGCGTCGCCCCCGCTTCTGGTAGTCCCTGGAAGCAGCCTGCCGCCAAGGTCGCCACCACCACCACCACCGGCGGCTCCAAGAAGACCCTTGCGGAGATTCAACGCGAGGAGGAGCTTCGCAAGCAGAAGGCCAAGGAGGCTGCCATCCAGGCCAGCGTCATCTCTGGTTCCGCCCTCGGCAAGCGTTATGCCGACTTGGCTAGCAAGACTTCCTCGTCCTCTGCTCCCCCCGGCATGATCACTCCCGGCGCTGCTGCTCAGGCTGCTGCTGCTGCTGCCGCCGCTTCTTCTGTCGGTGGCGGTTGGTCTACTGTTGGCGCGGGTGGTAAGGTCAAGATTCCTACTGGCCCGGCTGCTACCAGCCGCCCTGTCAGCACTGCGCCTGTCAATACTAGCGTGGCTCCGGCTGCCAAGGTTGTGGCCAAGGCTGCGCCCGCGGCGCTCAAGGATGCCAAGAACGTGGCTATGGAGGAGTTCAAGAAGTGGTTGCATCGTGAGCTGTCTAGGGGCTTGAACGGTGTTAATGACAGTATGTCCCCCCTTCTTTTCTCTTCATCTCGTTTACGATAACTAACAATGCTATGCACAGTCGAAACCTTTGCCTCTACTCTCGTCGAGCTCCCCCTCGACGTGTCCATTCTCTCGGAGTGTGTCTACGGCTTTTCGACCACTATGGATGGCCGCCACTTTGCCGAGGAGTTTGTCCGTCGTCGCAAGCTCGCCGATAAGGGCATTGTCGAGAAGGATTCCAATACGGGTGCTATGTCTTCTAGCAATGGTGGTTGGTCCGAGGTGGCCAAGAAGGGTGGCAACAGCACCCAGAGCCAAGTCAAGGAGGATCCGATGGCTGCGGTGCCTGGATTCAGAGTTGTTCAGGCCAAAAAGGGCAAGGGCAAGAAATAGGTTTCTGCCAACCTTGGCTTAGGAGTGGAGATTTTCAAGAAGGATGGTAGTATAGCAGAGTACTAAGCAGAGTGGGAAGATGGTCAAGCGTCAAGCGTTATAGGGTTACTTGCTAGCATGTCAAGGATAGAGTGTACTGTAGCAGTATATGTAGCAGCGATCAGATGTATTGACTCTAGGCGGTCTTTTACTGCTGGGTTTCTCTTGCTAATACATACCGGTGGTGATGATGATTTGGACGTTGAGCCTCTGGGGCCCACCACCAACAGCGGAGCCGCCAATAAAATAGAAGTCCGGGGAAGACAAGTTCAGTCTTATGTAAGCAGTCTTGGCGATATTAAAGTGCCGTCACATCGCCAAAACTGGGGTCTAGCGGATCTGGTCATGGCAGTGCCCCTCCCCCCACTTTTTTTTTATTTCCGTTGCTCGGCGGCGTGCCTGAAGAAAATGTTTTGACATTGCGATAAGAATTAGGGGACCCCTCTATCAAATTGATTTCCAATCAACAACCGCCCCCCTTTCCACTTTCCACTCCACTCATTTGGCTTCTCACTCGGGTTTCTTTATTCACTTTGGGATTCAGGCTTCAGGGATGAGATAGGCAAAAGTTTTGATACCCTTTTTCTTCTTCGACTTCGATACCCTCACCTCATCACCACAATGGCCGACACCACGACGACAAGCCTGCTCGAGCAGGTCCGCTCAGGCCATTACGTCCCCGTCCTCACCACCGAGCCCGCAAAGAAGCTCGTCGAGTCATACGTCAACACCCTCTACGACTCCGAATCACAGCAAACTGTCGACACACCAGCCCAGGACAAAGTCGCCGTTGCCCTCTCGGCATTCAACACCTTCCTGCAAATAAACGTTACCGGCCCCGTTCCCGACGGTCTTGCGCAAGTCGAGGAGGAGTTCACCACCGCAGCATCCAGCAAAACTTGCAAGAGCAAGCCACTTCAACAAACTCGCAAACTGTGCTTCTCCTCTCTCGACGTCGACGGCGTGTCGGTCTATCAGTACATTCCCTTCATTGAACTGTTCTGCTTGGCACGATGGATCTTCAACATGCAGTTGGAGGGAGCGGAGGTCAAGGGTCTGGAAGGCGAGCCGCTGGAGTGGTTGAAGCTGAGAGTCGACGTTTGGCATTACAAGCTCATTACCCAGCCGAGCTTGGGATCGGGGAGCATCTTCAACAAGAGTCTGCAATGGTGCGAGGTGCCGAGCTTGCAGGGAAAGATTGAGCAGGGCTTGAAGGTTGTCGAAGAGGAAGTCACAGGGAGGGACAACAAGGAGATGGAAGTGAAGTGGTTGGTGGAGAAGGCCAACGTGCACATCATGTTGGGACAAGATGCAAAGGCGAAGGAGGCGATTCAGAAGGCGGCCGAGGTCAACAAGTTCCAGTACATGTTGAGCGGTGCGCTGGGAAAGAGGACCAAGTTCCAGGAGAAGGCCACCAGTCAGCTTGTGGTTCTGGCGAAGAGTGCGGAGGAGAAGAAGGAGGGTGAGGAGGAGACAGACGCCAAGCCCAAGGCCTTGGAACTCAACGACGACACTCTGTTGGAAGACCTGCAGTTCACCAAGGGCGAGCTGGGAAAACACGGCGAAACAGACGACAAGACCGACCTGCCCGCCGAGCTGAAAGATCTCGAACCCGATGCGCAACCCCAGCTTTCTCCGTTGGATCAGATCATCCTCTTGACAGAAGCTACCCTCAAGGACGCGTTCAGCCCAAGTGATACCCTCACCTCCGAAGAGATTTTGCCTTTCGCCGTCAGAGTCATCAACGACAAGAGCACCAACTGGCAGATCTACACGCAAGCGTTGTTGGTGAGGTCGCGTATCGAGATGCATCGCTCCAGGACGATTGAACGCGGTGTCCTGCAAATGCAGGCGGTGGTGGATCAGGTTATTGTCGATACCACTGCTGCTGCTCCCACATCTGAGGCCAACGGGGAGGAGGAGAAGAAGTCCGATGTCCCGGCCATCAAGATCTCTGCCGATGGCGAGGTCATCGAGGACAAGGCGGCTGCTGCCAGCAAGCCCACTTCGTTCTTCCCCGCTGCTAAGCCCGAGGATTCTGCGCCGGCGCATGTCCGTTTGCAATACATTCACGCTCTTTCCTCTCCTCCTAGGTGGCATCTTGAGTCTGAGTTGGCCTACTCGTGGGCTGGAGTTGGCTCGTTGGTGTCGGCGCTCGAGATCTTCAAGCGTCTCCGCCTCTGGGCCGAAGTCGCCCTCTGTCTTGCTGCCAACGCCCGCCATGACGACGAAGACGGTCGCGGAGCGGGTGGTGAGGAGAAGGGCAGGGCCATCGTCAGGTGGCGGTTGTTCCATCGCACGGGTGTTACCGCTGCTGAGGAAGATGCCGAGGCGGACGATGAGGTTGAGAACGAGACATTGGATATCTCCAACTTCAAGGAAGCCGACTTCCAGGGTCCTGAGCGTGTGCCCCCTCCCCCCAACGCACCCCGTCTATTCTGCATCCTGGGTGAGATGGAGGACAAGCCGGAGCACTACGAGCGCGCGTGGGAGATTTCCGGTCAACGGTACGCCAGAGCGCAGAAGTCGCTGGGCGAGTACTGGCTTTCCAAGCAGCAGATCTTCAAGGCTAGAGATGCCTACCGCAAGGCTGTCGTCGTCAATCGCATGTCTTCCGAACTGTGGAACCGCTTGGGAGACATCTCCCTCCGCCTAGGCGACTTTGCCGAAGCTGCTGAGTCTTTCAGCCGCGGCATCGCAGCCGCCGACCCTATCGCCGGCGGCGAAGACGCTCGCACGTGGTCCAACCTCGGCTCGTCTCTCTACTCCCTCTACGTCGAGCGCGCCAAAGAACTCAAGGCCGAGCGCGAAGCCGCCTCCAACACCGCCGAACCCGTCGTCAAGAAGTCCGCCGAAGTCCTCCTCGACGAAGACGACACCTGCATCGCCAACCCCGAGCAGTCCCAAACCGACCCCAGCAAACGCTCTCCCGACACTCTCTTGTCGCAGTCCCTAGCGGCCTACAAGCGCGGCGCCTCCATCGCCAACGACAACTGGCGCATCTGGGATAACGTCATCACCCTCGCCTCGCGCGTCCGCCCGCCCGCCGTCTCCGAGATCATCCTGGCTCTGAACCACATCATCAAGATCCGGTCCTCCGAAGACGCGCTCGACATCGACGTCCTCGACCTGTTGTTGGAAGAGTCCGTCCTCAAGAAGCAAATCCCCGCCGGAAGCGGTGTCTACGACCCACCCCGCGGCAGCCAAGAGCGCGCCGTCTGCGAGTTGCTGGAGAAACAAGTCGCGCCGCTGATCACGAAGAGAGACGACCTCTGGGAACTCCTCGTCCGCGCGCGTCTCTGGAAGCGTGATTACGCGGGTGCCATTGACGCCGCGGAGCGGGCGTATCGCGCTGCGATCGGCGGTGCGTCGGCTGGTGGTGGGCTGTTGCCGTCTTCTGGGACGGGAGAAGGGAGCGAGAAGAGCTGGTTGGAGGATCAGGAGGCTTGGAAGACTGTGGTGGCACGGACGGAACGTTTTGTTAGTTTGTTGAAGAGTTATGGGGAGGGGGTGGAGGAGATTGGTGCGAAGTGGAAGGTGAAGGCGAGATTCGCGGTGAAGAGTGTCACGAGTAAAGCGAAGGAGGCGTGGGAGGGGAGTGAAGAGTTTGAGAACTTGGTTAGGTTGTCGGAGGAGCTTAGCACAAGGGCTTGATTTGATGGGTTGTGGGTTGTGGGCATGGAATGTGATGTGATGTAAGAGCACACGGAAAAAAAGTTATGGGTTGTTGGGTACACTTCAAAAGTTCAAAAGGGGGCATGGGATATTATTGGTACAAGGTTCACATGGAAATGCCATTTTCATCGTTCATGGGAAGGATTCGATCTACACAGTAGAAGAAGGGAAGTCTGGATGGTTCAGCGCCAATCCCAACCCAACGTGATGGTGTTGCACTATAATCGTGAATGGAAGAAGACGAAGACGAACGTCAAAAGGAACCATTTGAGAGTCACGTGGAGGATGTTATCAGCATTTATTTCCAAGAGAAAATGATGGAAACCTCGAGGAAGACGGGAGGCTTACTGAGGTCGGAAGGAGGATAAAAATCAATAGTGGGCGATAGGTCCCCCTGGTCGGCGGGGCTCGCCTACCACATTCCGGGAAGGTGATAAAGATTGTCGAGACACCCACGCAGCCACCAGCCAGGCTTTGCCGATACCCGAGGGTGGTGAGCCAATCCAGCGCTGCTTGGGGGGTTGCATTGGTGTTCCCGGCCCCAGGGATTCTCACGCTGCAGCGCAACGAGGCACACAACCTCAAGGAGAACAACGCCCGCTGATAGCCAATAGGTTCGCCCACCTGCCCGTCCACTAGATAAGCTACATAACGCATGTACCCAGACCGTGGCCACCGATCGACACGAGATTGCTCCTGACGGAATGGTCCTCATGCTGGTGCTGCAAGGAACGACGTTAATATAAAGAGCGCGTGTCGACGTCGGTCCAACGCGGTACCGAGTCCGTCCGTGTCTGGTTCCTTTTTCTCACCCTCGTGGACGACATCTGGACCTCCGTCCGACTCAGAACCATCACAACACTTCACGATGGCGTCTCTCGGTAAGCTCCTCTCGGCGGCCGGCCTGCTGCTCTTGGGCGGCCATGGCATGTTGGCTTCGGCCGAGGACCATCTGGTCAGCGAGCGCAAGCTCTCCAAGCGCTTCATTGACGAGAACGGCAACTACAACATCTCCTTCTACCATATCAATGATGTCCATGCCCATCTCGATCAGTTCTCCTCCTCCGGCACCGACTGCACCAACCCGGCTAAGGGCTGCTATGGCGGTTATGCCCGTGTCAAAACCGTCATCGATGAGACCCGCCCTTCGCACAAGGACTCGCTCCTCCTCAACTGCGGTGATGAGTTCCAGGGCACCATGTTCTTCTCCTACTACGGCGGCGAGAAGATCGCCGAGACCCTCAACCAGCTCGGCTTCGACGGCATGACGCTGGGCAACCACGAGTGGGACAAGGGTGACGAAGTGCTCGGCCAGTTCCTCGAGAACCTGACCTTCCCCATCATCTCGGCCAACGTCTTCTCCGACAACGCGCGTCTCAACCGCACCATCAAGCCCTACCACATCTACGAGGAGTACGACCTCGCCGTCATCGGCGTCACCACCGAGACCGTGCCCTCCATCTCCTCGCCCGGCCCGGGCACCATCTTCACCGACGTCGTGCAGGCCGTCCAGGACACCATTGACCACATCCGCTCCACCACCCCCATCAAGCGCATCGCCGCCATCACGCACATCGGGTACGATGAGGACCAGCGTCTCGCCAAGGAAACCTCGGGTCTCTACCTCATCATGGGCGGCCACAGTCACACCCCTCTCGGCGATTTCCCCGGCGCCGAGGGTCCTTACCCCACCATCGTCAAGAACAAGGACGGCGACGAGGTCTTCATCGTCACCGCCTACCGCTGGGGCGAGTACCTCGGCTACATCGACGTCACCTACGACGCCGACGGCAAGATCCTCGAGTACCACGGCGGTCCGATCCACCTCACCAACACCACCAAGCAAGACGAGGGTCTCCAGAAGCAAATCGACGCGTGGCGCGTGCCCTTCGAGGAGTACTCCAAGGAGGTGGTCGGCACCAGCACCGTCGTTCTCGAGCAGTCCACCTGCCAGAGCAAGGAGTGCACCTTTGGCAACTTCATCTGCGACGCCATGCTCGACTACCGCCTCAACTCTTCCACCGACGGTGTTGCCCCCTCGTTTGCCCTCACCAACTCTGGCGGTATTCGTGCCTCTATTGACGTCGGCCCCATCACCCGCGGCGAAGTCCTCACTGCTTTCCCCTTCGGCAACGCCGTCGTGGAGATTACTCTCTCCGGCCAGCAGCTGTGGGACGTCCTCGCCGGTATCGTCGCCCGCGTCAACAAGGCCAACGGAAAAGCCGTCACTTCTTTCCTCCAGGTCTCCCGCGGCATCAAGATCGAGTACCAACCTACCAACTCGCCCGACAACGGCGTCGGCACACTTGCTGCCGTCACCATCGGCGGCGAGAAGCTGGATTTGACGAAGCAGTACAAGGTCGTCACCATCGACTTCGTCGCTGGTGGAGGCGACAACTTCTTCTCTGAGGCGTTTGGTAACTTGGTGGTGCTGGATACCCTGGATGAGGTTCTGGTGAACTACATCAAGGAGAAGACGCCGGTGGATGTGCGGTTGGAGGGCCGCATTGCTGCTTATAGCAAGTGCGGTGGACGCAAGAAGTCCAAGAAGTTGAGGAGGGAGAGGGAGTAAGGGTGTGTTGTATGATTCTGTATTGTAATGGTTGTTGATTAGATGAGGTAATGTGTTGATGTCCTGTGTTCCATGGAGCTATTCCTCTGCAAAGGGAAGTGACGAAGTGATGCCTCCGGCGGCCCCATCCGGTGAGGGTCCTCGCTTCGCTCGATGGCGATGCAGTGGATGACTGTTTGTCCATCCGGCCTTCGTACCTGAGGTGACAATAACCGCGACGTCACACACGGCCCCAATTCCCGCTTCCTGGGACGGCTGGTTGCTTCACTTCCCTGACTTCTCCATACCCGTACTTGAATCGTCTTCCGCATTTTGTCTCCCTTGCCTCGTCATTCAAGTGATGACACGGAGTGTTCTACCAGACATCCAACTCATGATCCAGCTGGTCCCAGGACCAACCAGGATCATGACTTTCCGCGGCTGGGTAACCTCAACAAAACAACACTGGAACGTACCACCCGAGAATACTACCGAATTACAATGGAGTTCAAGCCAACGAGTGGTGCTTTGTTAGCCATCAAAGGATCTTCCCGCTCTTCCCGCTACCAACAAACAAGTCGACGTGCTGTCCTTTACCAGCCCCTGGTGTGGGCTCTTTGAGTACAAGACAGCCATGTGGTCATGCATCGTATCCGAGTTAGGATTGTAGTCTGTTGGAGGAGGTTTAAACATGTGTATAAATCCTTGACCTATGTTGGTCCAAACTTGAGATGTTGCACACCTCTTTATCAGCCTCTTCATTATCGCATTCGTTCAACGACCGTAACCGAGCTGTGCTCGCTACACCACTTTCGTTTCCAGCCCTTTCAAGGAACCACACTCTCTATCCCGAGTTCCAACCACCACGTTCACTCACCATAACCACCACAACCACCAAAATGATCCCCACCACCCTCCTCGCCCTCCTCGCCCTCCTCGCTCTAGCAGCAATCACCACCACTGCCCTCCCCGCCGACCTTTCCCCAAACCCTCCCACCAACGCCACCCTCACCGCCCGTGACGACGACCACTGGGAATGCCTCAACTACTCCCCCGCGGTCGACCAATCCTCCAACCTCTCCCCCAAGTGGGGAGACTGTCTCCAACTGCGCGCCAACATCGACTCCGGCGGGTCGTGGCAATTTTTCTCAGGCCGCCAGACGGTCATCGCTTCTTACGAGTCGTGCGCCATCGGCGTCGAAACTTCCAAGGGCACGTTGGCGGGGACCTTGACAAAGATAGGGAATATCGATTTGATCAAGATTGTCGAGTACACCGAGGCCATGCTCATTAACAAGGGCGGGGATCAGGTTGCTACGGACAGGAATGGGAAGAAGTATGTGAAGTGGGATGCCAAGATGGGGAGTAAAGGGACCATGGAGTGTTATCAGGTGGTGCTGAGGAATAATAAGTTTGAGGTTGATTGGGGGTTGTATCATACGTGACGTCCTACCGGCGTGTATTGTGAGTGAGGGTTTTGCTGAGGGGTTTCTTTCATACTTCTGTGAATCTGTGATGGGTTGTGGGGATGAAATGGGTGAGCGGAATGGGGGAGGAAGACGTGTGCGGAGTGGACTGAACAGGAGAGGAGGAACCCTGGAATGGATGACAAAACGGCAAAACCGCAGCTGACATGAAGGGTTGTCATGCTGAAGAACACATCACATACATGTCCACGACGATTGAGGGCGTGGAATGCACTGACTTCGCAGTCTGCTGCACTACTTGGCTTTACGGGTTACCGCATCACCAAACACCATCATCAAACACACCACCGCCAACCACACCGGCATGAGCCCGCCACGTCAATGGCCGTTCTCCACTTCTCCTCATTGCTGGCCAACCCTAGCCCGGGACTAGGCGGCCGTCAGGCACCAACACATGGTGTAGAGGTCAACAAACTGCCACCCGCCACTACCTCTACACAGTACCTCTAGTAACCTTAACCTCCTCTTCTCGCTTCCTCACGTCCTTCAAGATCCGCGCCAAAGCAACACATGGCGACCACAACACTTCCACTTTCCACTTTTTCCCACGATTACACACCATGATTTGCTCGGATTGTTCCGATTTGGCTATCCAAATTAATACCAGACCTGAGTCATCCATCAGATCTTCAGAAACACACCGCTACTATGAATTCGCCTGGAAGACTGTCCGACAACTCCTCGATTGCGATGTATATCAAAAGTGCGACCTGTGTAAGGCGCTTGTCTCCGTCGTTACGTTGGACCGGTTGAACGAATACATACGAACCAAAGAGGGCAGAAGAGCCAATTTTAGTCCAAGCTTTAAGATCCCCTGATGATACTTATACACGTGTTGATGATGTTCCTGACATAATCCACTGGGCTTGGTTCATCCTACCTCAGAATTTCGCGGAAGCATGGTTTCTAATTTGGCGAGGTAACTACCTTCAGTTCCACCTATGTCCCATATTCGTAGGGTGTTTTATTACTCGCATTGAATCTAACCCTTTCCACCTACTTAGAGCATGATTCGGAGAGAATAAGATCGCCAACCTTGGGCAATCGTAACGCCATCCATCATTTTCCATCCCAAGAAGTGGTGGCTGAAACGGAACCTTTATTCCAGTCGTCTAAGGGTGTCTCGTGGGCGAGGCCTCTTATGGACACCAGAGGACCAGAGACTGTTGCTCTAATGAGGTCTTGGCTGTGGCGATGTGTCAGTGATCATCCAAAGTGCAGAACCGCGCTATCCGGTGAAAGATTTGGAGTTTATTCCCAGACCTCATCCTTGGATCAGAGCCCGCTGCCCTCCCGGATACTTGACGTTGGGTCTACCGATTCACTTCTTGTCAAACTTGTCGAAACCACAACGGAAACGCCCAAAGCTTCCTACGTTGCGCTCAGCCATTGTTGGGGCTCCCCGGACAAACAGCCGCTCAAAACAACGCTTGATACGATAGAGAATTACATACACTCCGGTATCCCACTTGATCGCCTTCCTCAAACTTTTGCGGACGCTGTTTGGGTCACCAGACAGTTGGGATTCCGCTATCTGTGGATCGACTCTTTGTGTATCATCCAAGACAGTCCGTCAGACTGGGAAGCAGAGTCACAGAAAATGGGTTCCATCTATGAAGGGGTGACACTCACATTGGGAGCTGCGTATGCCCGCGATTCCTCCGAAGGGCTTTTCAAAGGTCTTCAAAGACCGGATCCGGCGAAGGTCATCAAGGTTTACACGCACATGGAAGGTTATTCAGACCTGACATCCTATGCGACCTGTTTTCATGCCGAACCGGATTGCACTGGGCCAATCGACACTAGCCCGTGGTACGACAGCCCCCTGTCCGGACGCGCTTGGGTGATGCAAGAATGGAGCCTCTCCCGCCGCTTTCTATGGTCCGAAGCCGGAGAGAAATCACTGCACTGGAAGTGCCGAGAAGAAGCGAAGGCGGAACCCTGGGTCGATTGGACGCATTGTTTTGGTCTCCCTTCGTTCGACGTGCTAACCAGGAAGTGGCATTCGTTGGTGTGGGACTATTCCAGGATGCAGCTCACTTATGAGACTGATAGACTGGTTGCCCTTCGTGGTATTGTAAGAGCCCTCAAAACATCTTACAGGAAAGATCAAGAATATCATTTCGGCATATGGCTGGAAGGACACAACACACTTTCTTCGCTGCTTTGGGAGATGGCAAACCTCCTTGCTGACTCACCCGGAACGGATCTCCCCGGAATCCCTTCCTGGAGTTGGGTATCTGTAGTTGGCCAGAAAAATTTTCACTCAGCCAGCGGAGACAACAATCAGTACTATTACGACAACCGAGGTATAACTGCAGAAAACAACGGAACCGAGCTTCACTTCTGCGCACCGATAGGCGTGGTTCAGCTCTGCTTGAACAAAGATTATGCTAAGCATCATCGAAAAGAGTCTGAAAGCCGTTTTCGAAGGATGTCGATTTATAGCACATACACAATTCCCAACGATGACTGATGGGCCTACAGTAAAGTGAGAATTGATGAGACGGTGACCTTACATGTAGGGTGCCTAACCCTCGACTATAAGATTGACGTACCCAGTTGCCCTCCACCGTCTAGCCTCACGCGTCATGTCATTCCGCTTGTCAGAAACAGAGACACGTATTACATGCTTGTCGTCGAACCCGGGAACAAGCCCGATGGCAGCAAGGCTTATCGACGGGTAGGAATGGGCTATGTTAAGAAGGATCGGTTCGAGGAGCAACAATGGAGCTGCTGGGAGAAGATCCTCTCTGAGATGAAGACGGAGGATATCGTCATCGTATGACACATTGGAAATTTGGGACCACCTTTCCTTGTGTCTGTTGTCGATTTGCGTTGCTGGAAGGGGACGTCTGGTTGATGTTGGAGAAGTCCACGATGACAATTTCCACTAAAATGTTTGCTCTTGCGCCGTCTTGACCTGTCCTTTCTTTTTCTTTTCTTTTGCATGTTTTCGTCGTTTATTGTTTCATGGTGAAGTTGGCTGCGAGTATGGCGAAGAAGGAAGAATCAGGTACAAAAAAAACGTTACCGGGGAAATATCCTATCTTTCATCAACATCGATTGCGTGATGTTCGAATTTGAGGGCGCGCTTCTACGAAAACCGAACACCATTTGTGTTGCGTCGTCGCATAAAATAGGTATTGTCAGTTCTCATTTCTCAACCCCAGGTTTTGCCAAAATCTCAAAGACGAACGGGGACATCCGAAATTCGCGTGCCTCGGCCCACCGACATGCACTGATTGACGCTCCCGTTCGGCTCCCCGCATCCGGCGGCCTCCATGTCTGTCAGTGTCTTCACCGGGATCCGAGACTGATCGGGGGCATTATCCAGCGGGGCATTTTCCAGAAGAGGATCAACTTGCGAATGAAGGTTTTGACTTCTGACAGCTTTGACAGCATGCATTAATTTGGAAATGGCCATGTAGCATTCGGTCAAGCTGCTGACTGGGGCCCCGGGCTTGCCGGCCAGATCTTAGCGGACTTGGCTGTGTCTTAGCAGCTCCACAAAGGATGGCGGTCTCCCCCTGTTAGTGGTCTGATAGTGCGCCCGAGGTGTCGTTGCTTTTTTTGTTCCTGCTTCCTGCCCCCAACCCGAAAGCCTCAATCCCACCTGACCACACCCTTGCACCGCCCGCACCGCCCGCACTCCCGTTCCTTCTTTTTCTTCTTCTTTTTTCTCTTCTCTTTCCCTTTTTCATCGTCAAAGAGCTGTACTGCACGGACAGGCCAAGACAGCTTTTATACGGTCGATCGGGACAACACGAGAGCCTCAACTCACTCCCTCACTCATATCATTACCGCCAAAATGTGGACAATCGTCGCCCGCTTTGTCGAGGCCGCTGCCTCCGTCTCCCACTACACCCGTGAGGAGCCCTGCGCGACCGGCATTCATTTGATCGTCGCCCGCGGCAGCACTGAAGCTCCCGGTCTCGGCCGGATCGGCGTTGTCGCCCGGAACGTCACCCTGCTCATTCCCGGATCGACCATCGAAGCCATCGACTATCCCGCCACCTTTTCCAACTACACCACCTCGGAGGAGAAGGGAGCCATTGGCTTTGAGAAGAGGCTCGTCGATTACCATGAGAAGTGCCCGGACACCAAGATTGCCCTGCTGGGTTACTCCCAGGGCGCGCATGCTATGATGGACTCGCTTTGTGGTGGAATTCCCGGAGAGGGTTCGGATTACCAGGCTAGCAAGGGATACTTGGAGGTGTTCAATGAGGCTGGTATGTTTTTCTCTCCCACTTTTCATCCATCCCGTCATCTTTGAGATTGGGGACGTGGACCCCTGAGATTGGGCATGAACATGAAGCTGACGTGAGACAACAACAGTCGTCGCGGCCGTCGCCTACGGTGACCCAAGCCACACAGCCGGGGCTCCCTGGAACCTTGGCTCCAGCACAAAGACTGGCGTAAGTCTCCCTTGTTCAGTCACTTTACCCTGATTCGCTATTAACACCAATACCCAGATCTTCGCCCGCGAGAACATGACCTCCTGCCTGCCCCTCGCTTCGCACATCGCCTCTTGGTGCGACACGGGCGACATTTACTGCGATTCTGGCTCGGATCTCGCCGTGCACGGCGGCTACTTTGGCAACTACACCATGGAGACTGTCAAGTGGATCGTTGAGAAGTACAATGCTTCGGTTGCTGCCGGCCAGAACGGCGGT
This sequence comes from Neurospora sp. LNF1-1, assembly GCA_009805225.1. Lineage (NCBI taxonomy): Eukaryota > Fungi > Ascomycota > Sordariomycetes > Sordariales > Sordariaceae > Neurospora > Neurospora sp. LNF1-1. The sequence continues at coordinate 64,222 of RAOM01000134.1, forward strand.
TCCGACTCGGGTAACTCGACTTCGACTGGTGTTGCTGTCCCAACTGGATCTGGATCGGCGGTTGTGAGTGCGACGCCCAGCGCCTCTGCTTCGGGCGCGCCTGCTAAGAATGCTGCGGTCAGTGTGAGGGGATCGGGCGTGATGGTTCTGGCTGGTGTTGTTGGTGCTGCCGGTATGGGTCTGGGTCTCTTCTAGAGCTGAGTGGGTGAGTTGAGGTTGGGGAGGGTGAGTGAAGAGGAACGAAGTACGAAACGGATTGGATACGAGTGATGATTGGACGGAGGGTATATGCCTTTAATCCTTATGAATTCTAGTTCATGAACAGACCTTTTACCTAGAACTAATGTTGATGGGATTATCAAGGTTTGGTTAGACAAAATACATAGCCTCCGTCCTTCGGGACCCTGCATCACAGCATCGTGCCGTGCAACTACGGTACTTGGGCCGCCATGCATCATGTTGTCCAACACCGAGTACCGTAAGAGCCTCCTCGCCCATGCCGTTATCTCCGACCCAACCCAGCCTCAACTCAAGCGGCATCCACCAACTTCTTCACGAACGCCAACGCCTGTTGTCCATACTTGTTCACATACTGCTGATGCGAGTTCGCATCATTGCCATTGCAGCAATAAGGATCAGTCGAGTCGCAATAGCTCTGGATAATCGACGGGCTCGCAGGAGAGCACTGAAATCCGCTCGGGCGGGCCGCAAACTGTTACACAGCATCGATGTCAGCATCATCACTGCTATCCCCATCCTACCACTTCGAACTTCACTTACCCCCTTTGCCCTACACGTCCCAACATTATACGGCAACCCCGCAACATTATGCGGATCCCCCATAAAAATCGCCGCCTTCACAGCCTTCAGCGCATTGCCCGTCAACGTCGCTCCCGCCCCTCCGCACAGCGCATTATCCATGATCTGTCCGCCCTGACTATACCCGACCAACACGATCTTGGTCTCCGGACATCTCTGGTTCAAATTGGTCACGGCTTTGACCACGGCCGCAGTCCCCTGCGAGGCGCTGTTGTCGTAAGACACGCTCCCGCACGAGGATTGGCCCCCGCAGGCGGGGTACACGATGGCTTCCTTGGTGGAACCGGGGTAGGACGAGGCGATGCTGTTGACGAGACCGGCGGAGGTGCCGTAGCCTTGCGGGGCGGTGGTCTCGCGGGCGCCAAAGATGTGGACTTTGGGGCAGGATTGGCGAGAGGTGAGGGGGCCGGCGGCGGCGAAGCCGGTGAGGAGGAGGGTGAGGGCGGGGAATTTCATCGTGATGGAAGTGATTAGATGGTCAAGTGGTGTGGAATTGCGAGCTGTGGGGATGACGGTGCAGCTTGATGGAGAAGGGAAGATGGAAAGGGGAGCTAATGGTGGTTTTATACTTGGAACTTGGATCATAAGGTAACTTCAACTGCAAGCTGAGAAGAACATCCGGGGTGATGAGAATCTGGAAATTTGAGGGGCAATCCATCTCCATCAAGGCTTTTCACGGCTGATATCGATTTCACGTGGCTTCAGGATTCAGAGTTCCATGTCCCTCCGTTGCTCCGCGGAATCTTCATGGATTGGGCGATCTCATTCACATCGGACATATGGCCATCACGGGACGCCGGGACGGCAGGTAAGTGCCGCGATATAGATTGCTTTGTGGGGAAAACACTTGAGGCTAAATGCGCTTCCCCATGGGGTAGGGCGATCTTGACATTTATCCTAAAGATGGCATGATGTTCATTCCGCTCCCTCCCTTTTCTCGAACTTCTTGATTGCGGACTGTAATGGGTGATCCTTTTAACTTCACGTCTTCAGCATAAGCCGGTGTTGTTGGTGGTACAGGTTTATTCGCCACCCAGAAGCGCCATCTGCCTAGGTATGTACATGGTAGAGGTGCCTATAGTGCACCCAGTACCTATGGACTGGAAAAGAAGAAAACAGCTCGCTCTCTCTCCTTTTTTCTTTCTCTTTTTTTCCCTTTTTTTTCTTTTCTTTTCTTTTTTTTTTTTTTTTTTTTTTTTTTTTTTTTTTTTTTTTTTACTAGTCATTTTTGCCCTTTTACTCCTTCCAATACTTTTCTTCCTCGTATTTTCCTTTCCTTTCTCCCTTACTATTTCTCCCTCCCCCCTTTCCCCTTCTTCTTTCAAATCACCCACACCCAGGGGGTGCAGCCACTATGGTTCTTTTCTTCATCCCTTGCGACAAGTACGTGAAAGGAGCCAGCACCTTTGCTTCCTCTTCGCACTTTAGGATTCTTGAGACAGGGGCATAGAAGTCCTCTCCGTCATCACTCCCTATGCTCGCCATTGAACCCAAAGCGACCTCTCCTGTATGTCGGAGTCGTGTTTTCATTCCAGCATAGTCTCGCCCTCGAAGGTGAGAGCTCGCGAACACAATCCGGAACCTCACGCCAATCCCTCCTCCCACTTTCTGCGTTCCCTCTCCTCAACCAACCTACTCTTCCATCTTCTCAACGGACTCTTCGGTCTTCTGAAGGTACTGTTATCTCTTATTGACGTACTCTTCCATATCCTCGATGCACGCTCCCATATCCTTAACGCACACAATGTGCTCTTCCCTCTCGTGCTCCGCTGGCGGCTTTCTCCAAATCTGCAACTTAAACGCGTCTGGGCCATCGACCACTGAGAAAACCGCATTACCATTAACAAGCAACGATAGTTGCTTGATCACGTGGAGGCGGTGGAGGGCTTCTAGCGTGCGGGTATCCATTGAGGCAGTTGGGTCGCTCAAGATCCCGCAATTGAAAGTTCCCAATGCATTTTGCAAAATTTGAATATTTTGCCGGATTTTCCCTGTCGCCGGTGTTGGCACGTTGTTGACACTTGGATCCGCGATGGGATTCATGCTTGGGCTTGGGGTGTTCGTCGGGGCATTGCCGTTGCTTGCTGCACGAGGCACTGGAGTACGAAAGTACAGGTGTTAGCTATCTCCTCTTGATTTTCGTTCTTCTTTCTTGATTTACATCAACAGGTGTCAATGTGTCGTTGGGGACTGAGGCACTTACTCATTTTCGTCTTTTCTTCACCCGGCTGTTTGGGACGGATAGAAAGCTCCTGGACCCATGGTTTGTGGCTTGCTCCACCCTTTTTGTTTGGGTCTGACATCTTTCGTGGAAGGCCGCGGAGAGACATCTTTTGTGGACGGGGGTAGGGACCGCGAGACATCGAAGTGATTTGTGACCGAGCTTTGAAAGGCTTCTTATTCGAATTTATGAACTGGATGTTGAGGAAAATATATACCAGGAATGTTCTCGCAGTTTAGGAGAAGGTGTGGTGTGAACAGGAGGAAAAGACCGAGAGTGTGGATGAAGGGAGAAAGGACAGACTTTATTATGGGCCGGAAGACACTCTACTGCGTGGAAAATAAGGCCTGTTGGCGGACTTACCGCAAAGACTCGGCCGTTGATTTTCAGGTAACAGGGCCTAACTGACAGAATCTATGTATTAGGTGCCTTAGGGTTTGGGTTTTGGAAGAGATTCGAGCAGTCTGCAATGCTAGAGGTGCCTCAAGTGTACTGATTATGTCTGATTTCCCTGGAAGCTGAAAATCAACGGCCCGAGTCTTTGCGGTAGAGGGGTAGAATGTAGCATGCCCGTAGGGATGCCCGATGAAATCATGTGCATGCATCTAACACCGAGAACACATGTCCGTAACAACATGCAGATATGAAACTTCGCCACGTCCGACAAATACCTACCTTATGCAACTGCAGTTATACCGCATGGTCCGGATTCGTGTACAGGAATCTTGACTACCTGTACGTGCTACTACTTGTGCTGCAACTGAAAATGTGCGAGTTGGAGGTAGCCCGAAAGGTCCGAAGCTTCTAGTAACATCCACAGAGCAGAGCACAGCAAGTCACGGCCAACGCATTTTCTACCGCTATGAACAAGAAGGATAATGCGAGTCATTGCGAGTCTACAATTCATATCGCGAATATAATTCTACCTCTACATACCTCTAACGACGCATCCTCAACGCATACGATCTTTCGTCAGCGCTTCTCTTCTCCCTACTGCTTCAACTACTGCACGCGGAACACTCGCTCACTTGATCATATGCTATGGCTTCTTCTTCACTCCGAGACTCAAAAGCGAAGGGTACCTCATATCTCATTCAATCATGTGCCAAGAGCTTCTCCAAACAGCATCCTATCACTGCGTGACTGCTGTCATACAAAAACCGAACACCTGACTCCAGAACCATGACCCCGAGCTCCTGCCTCTTAACTTCAGATATCAGACTTCAGCAGACGACAAATTCCAGCACCAAGCAAACCTAACACCGATGTAACAACCCTCGATCAACGCCTAACGCCTGCTGTCCCCGTTCTAAACAGACTATGATCCATCTCAGCATTCTCAAAACCTAATACAAAGGCCCTCTATTCATCTCCATTCTGCCGGCCCAGGCGAGATCCCAACTTGAAGCCCTCCAGGCAAGCCTGGATCAAGTCTGGTCTGCCGGCGTAGTTGAGAGGTCTCTGACCCTCCAAGTCAGCATTCCGTCTGTTGCCCATAACATCCCAAAGACTATCGTCTGCAAGAGCCTTCAGCGCAACCGCTTCGCGGGCGCTGTGCTCGTTTCCTTTGTTGGAGATGCCTTCGATTAGCCTACCGCCCACGAGAACATGGTAACGGCAGCCTTCCTGGTTGGTTGGAGCGAATAACCACTGAAGAGACAGACCACGCTCGCTGCACTTGAACGTGAGAATGTCCTGGTAGTCTAGAGACTTCGGGTTGCTCTGGTCGTCTCTGAGTCCAGCAGGAGCTGCTGCTGCGTTGTTCTCTTGTGCTGCCGCCACAGCATTGTCGGCTTCCGCAAGGTTGGGCGGATGTTCGGAGATGTCGGCCAGGGGTATCTCCTCGTCTTCTTCGTCCTTGATGTTAGGACGGTATGCCTGTCCACGGTCAGTCACACTGGCTTCCTCCTCCTGCCACCTTTCCAAAAGATAAGCTTCCCATGCCTCGTCTGGTTCGGTCAAGAGGCTCTCGCACTCAGCCCTCAACGGTTCTGTTGGGCAGGCAAGTCCAGCATCCTTGCGCTCCTTGCAGAACCAGTTCCACAACAAGGTTGCCGTCTCCCAGGCAACAGTGCCGTCTGTGAGGGCACCGGGACAGTCGAGTCCTTCCTCCACAAAATGGCGACGGAAGACTTCCCGCTTTGCGTTTTGGAACGCGTCCGACAAGGCCGATCTATCGCGGAGATTGGGCGCGACAGCCCAGATGTCTTCCAGGATGGCGACCTTGAGGGCGAGCTTGATGCGCTGCTTCGCCTGGTCGTAGGTCTTCATTCTATCACCATCCTATCCTATCTTGTCTTGTTCACCCTGATACCCCCTTTTGCCCATCAACATTGACCCGTCACTGTATGTAGAGAGGCATGCACTCCTTGTGCTTGTACTTGTGCTTGTGCTTGTTCCTCGGTCGGTTTGGTTGACTTTTTTTCTTTCTTTTTCTTTTTTTCTTGGACGGACATTGTGAGAGGAGGCGAGGTGGGGTGGGAAAAAAGCTGTAGCCAGCAGAAAACCTGGTTAGCTGCTTGAAATGATTCTTGATGGTGGCGGTTTATATATGAGAATGAGAAAAGAAGGGAGCTCCATACTTGGAAAGGAGTTGAAGAAGGAGCGAAGTCCTGAAAGAAAAGATCAGGTATCTCGAAGGAAGATGGATGATTTTCAGGTTGCGTTCTTTCGACGCGACGCGAGAAGGTTGAAAGTTGTGTGTGGGATGGCAAAGGCAACGGACAGACAGGGCGGAGGGGAAGAAACGTCACTGGATAGATCAGGCAGAAGGGCAGACGTTTTTGGCGGCATCGACGATGATGGGATGAAAGTCTTTGGCCAAAAGCAAGAGGGACTATCGGCGTAGAAGGAAGGTACGACGAAAGCATGTCACTACCTCTATTGCTCGTCTGGCTGAATGTGACCCCCGCGTCTTACATGGATCTGCGCTTCGGACCTTTTCTGCCAAGCTTCAAGGACTTTGCGAGCGGCTTGGAAGTACAACCGGTTTGTCATGTCGAACAGTTCGGGATTGAGTTGGTAAACGAAGGAGATTTGCCGCCAGGCGCGATCGATTAGGTCGGTCTTAGCGTTTGCTGTCCTCATGTTCTCATCACTGGCCCCCAAAAGGCTTGAGGACGCGGAGGAAGCTTCTGTCGCTTTCTGGCTCGCTCCTCCTCAGAATCGGAATCGGAGCTTCTTCGCTTTCTTCGCCTTCGTTCTTGAGTGGCTTGGTCGCTTTGACCGCAGCTGCGTGCCTGTCCGTATCGTAGTGTCGTGTCAAGTCCGACAAGATTTGGAAGGGCTCTTTGCACTCCTTGCAAAGGTAGCGGTTTCTGCGCTCGGCTCTGGCCAGAGCAGCGTCGCCTTCCTATGAGGCGCGGTCGCACCGCTTGAGTGCCATCATTATGGCAGTCTAGCTCATCAGTGTCTCATACAAGCAACGCTCCATGTCCTTTGCCACCAGAATCAAGGACTCAAAGCGCAACGTCGACCTCCTGTGTCTACCATTGCCTCTTCCTCTTCCATGTTTGTTGATTGGTTCATCCTTAAGAGCCCTGCACACGGCATGGCCCAGATTTCTCGAGTCGTGTATATGGGCAACGATGACGACACGGATTCGGATACTTTGGTGCAGGACTCTTCAACTCAAAATTGGCAGTCCTAGTAGTCCTGTCATTACTGCAATCACAACCTTGGCAGGATGATCTGGAACGTGAAAATGCAATGAAGATGCAACAGTCGTGCCCCTTTGCTCTTTGGTACCTGATCGATGTAGATCTAGGGATCGTGATCGGGGTCCAACCGTCCATCGTGGTTGTCTCTTAGCGTGGCTTCTGGTTTCGGATGAAATGTGAGATCAGACTGAAGACTACAAGAAGATTTAAGATGGTCTATTGGGGACAGATTCAATGCTAGGGGGATATAAATCGTAGCAAAGGATTGAGAAGATGGGTTTCCGTGACCAGGACCCGACTCCCCGGGCCACAAACGAGCCGTGGAGGTTCACCCCGTCTGCGCTAGACGCGAGCCAGTTTACCTTCTCGCAATTCGCCGCCGGCCATGGCTATTATACCCCTACTCCGGGTGGAACGAACACTATCTATCATCCCACGGCCGGAAATCTCTATACTCCGACGCTCGGCCTAGAAATAGGCTTGGGTACGCCGTTATCGATACCTACTGCCGACGGATCTCTGCACCTAGGGGCGCATATAGAATTGGGTAGATTCTACTATAGTTTCCCTCAGTTTCAATATTATAACGCCTTTATTATAACTACGCTATTTCACCCATCCTATGCGCCCTCGAGTTTTCTTCACTAAGACTCGAACTTTGAAAAAATCGATTCACGGCTAGCCAACCTAACTTCCCCGTTGCACTTTTATATAATAAGTATAGGGTAAATAAATTAAATATAAAGTAGGCAAACTACCTTCTTAATTAATAAAATACGCTTTTGAGCGCCCCTATATATAATTTATAACGTTACCTTATAGCGTTTATCCTATTAATTAAACCTTTTAAACGCCTTTATATACGGTTTTATATTATTCTTACTTATTTTAGCTAATCGCCCCTATTTAATTAGTTATTTTTACTTTCTCTTCTTATATACTTTATAATCGCTAATTTAGGGAAGGTGTAGTTAAACGGTCTAAGCCGCGACTTTCGAATTTCCGCAAAATTCATTTATATAGGCAAATAAAGTATAGGGTAAGTAAACTACTTTCCCCTAGCTAAATTAATTACCGTATGTGACGAACGGCAGTCTGATCTGCCTAMGTAGGATAGCTGAAGGTAAGAACTATCAGTGCTGTTCGGTGAAGCCAAAAGGTTCACAACAAGTATGCGTGCGTGATACTGGTCTCGGTGATAATGATCAATTGACTACTGTCGAACTATCTGACAATCTGAGTTCTCCAGTCGTCCCTTTATACTCC
>RAOM01000135.1:0-71484 GCA_009805225.1 Neurospora sp. LNF1-1
TCTTGCTCACCCGTGAGCACCTGCATACAGTGAGCCCGTGCAGGCTTATGCGCCTTTCCTAGTTCCTGAGGGTTGCACTGGTCACCTTGGGCGGGGCTGTCGGGTCCCGAAGGCTTGGGCGACCCCTGTGTCGCTTAAGTTCGTAACAGATAAATATTAATATGCTTCAATTTAATTATTAACTTTGCCGCTTTAACTATTAATATATAAATCGTTTGCATATTATTAGAATTAATTATAGGAATATAATCGTTAAAGGGAATATTAATTTCCTTGTATAAACGTATAATAGTAATAGCTTCCTTAGTTACGTTTGAAATCGATAATAATTCTATTTTTATTATTAAAGTAAATACCGTTTTTTATTTAGTAGTACCCTAATAAATTAAACTGCTAAAGAGTTTAATCGTAAACTTATATAAATTCTTTCAATTTAATAAATTATTAGTATATACCGTATTTAAGGCTATTTTTAATTTTGTTAATATCTTATAGTAAAGGGAGAAATTAAAGTAGAATCAAAAATAATATAATGTTTTATTAATGTAAGAGGTACAGCATAGTTGACACAGATGCTAGCCAAAAGAATTGATAAGGTTCTACGAAGAGAGAAGGGGAGAAAGGGACGCCCTCTGGGCAGTCTAGCCGGCTGTCCTAAAGAAGGGACGTGCGCACGCACAGGCCAATGTTGCCTGCCGCGAGAGTGGAGCACTCGCCTGGCAAGATTGCCAGGCATTTCAGCTACGGGCACTAGCCCCATGACAATTAATAGTTTTATAATATTAAAGATTAGGATTGTAATTGTAGTAAATTAGTCGGCTAGTGTCACGGCGTAGCTAGACGGTGTGATGATTGTACCATTTCGCTAACTTGGACTAAAGACAAGAAGTTGAAGAGGAAAGAAATCCCAAAAGGGAAGGCTGATGGAAGAGGCGAGGTTCTTATACCCCAACTGGGAGGCAGCTGGAGCCAAGTCCAGAACCTTCACCTGAACTATGTAACCCATGACGGCACCAGCCGTCACAGCTAGTAGCGAAAGCGATATTAAGGCGGGTAATTATAACGGTATATATTATAAATCTAATAACGATTTAATATTCCCAAATTTCGTCGAAGGAGGCTACGCCATTATAAAGTAATAATTCTTTGTTATTTATCGGAATAAAGGCGAAAGTATAAGGGTTTTTAATTAATTTAGTAATTTTATAAATATATTCCCGCTAAAATAATTAAATTAACCCTACTTTTCGATTTCGAATAATTTTAATATTTAGAAATTATTAAAAATTATTACCGCTAGTAAATTTATATTTCTCTTTTAACTTTTTAATAATACAAGTAATTTTATTATATTATAGTTTATTAAATATAAAGACGATATCGTTAATATAGTAAAAGATTAAAATACTATTATATTTAAGAATATATAGGTCCTTTAGTAGCGATTTAAAACCTAAATTCTCGAAAGTCTTATGAAAATCTCGTTATTATAGTAAGGGAGCCCGTCGGAAATTATAAAATACTTTGAGGAATTTCAATATAGTATTATACTTTCGATACTTAGGGGGTATATATATATAAATTTCTTTATCGAAGTATACGTTAACGAAGGCATTTACTATATTATATTAAATAAATTCAAAATTAAATTTAGTAATATATATAATAATTCATTGAAATGAACGCTTAATTAATATAAAAGTATACGTTTCCTTACTATAATTATATTATGAATTTCCTTTTATTACGAAGCGAGTTTTTACTTTTAATAATCGATTATATTTATTGAATATATAAATGTATATTTATAGATAATTAAATATTTAAAGACCTTTAGCGCGGGGAATACTTTTATTGATTTCTATTTATTATTTTATTTCTTTATAATTATTAAAATATATTTCCTCTATTTACGTAAAGAGATTACCTAAATTGTAATATTCGAAATCGCGGTGAATTTTCAACATTAGGGGAAGGTTTTAACGTTTAATAGAATTTAATTTACCGCTTTTAGTAATTAGCCGGTTAATTTTTACCTTCGTAATTATTCTACTTTATTAATAGTTAATTAATTGTATAAATCTATTAAGGTTAAACATAACTTCTTATAATTCGAAGGTCGTGAAGGAGATAGGCTTTAATAAATTTATTATAAGACTGGTAGAGAGGGTAATTAATAATATATTTAGTGAGGTTGGGTAATTAAATATAAAATCGAGAAATATTTTATTTTCAGTGATATACTCTATCAACTTTAAGTTAAATTTCGGTATTATTTTCTTAGGGTTCGTTTTCGAGAAGTAATAGAAGGAAATACATAAAACTGTTATTTTCTATATTTTAAATCGTATTGCAGGGTTCAAAATACCGTATGAATAATTAAAGAGGTTAATTAACTTAAATAAATAAATTGATAATTTCGTTGTTAATTAATTTCAATCCTTCTTTAAGATTATTAAGGTTTCTTAAATAAATTAAATTTTTATTAAAAAGTATATTATAAGTATAAACGATATGATTAGTCCACGGATTCTAAATTTATCAAATAAAAGAAGTGGCGTAACTAACAAAGAAACTTATTTAAACTTTTAATTAAAATTTCTTATACTATTACTCCTTCTTTTATATAATATTTATTATTGCATATACTTTACAACCGTAAATACGTAAATAATTGAAATCGGGCTGTCACGAACTTAAGCAGAAGCATGGGCTGACCAAGCCGCCGGGACGCGACAGCCCCGCTCGAGATTAGATAGGGTAACCCAAGACAAGGGTTGGACCAGGGAGCACTGTTACGAACTAATAAGCGAAGGACACGGGCCAACCAAGCCACCGGTACACAGCAGCCACGTGAAGGCTGGGCAGTGCAACCATGGACAGGGAAAAGAGTCCACCAGGCAGGCATAGGCTCACCTTCGAGCCAGGCTCACGAGTCGAGCCCGGCTCACAAGTCGAGCCGGACTTGTGAAGTCGAGCGCTTCAAGAGACTGCGGCAGACAGGTAGTTCACGATGCAGTATAAAGGGACGACTGGAGAACTCAGATTGTCAGATAGTTCGACAGTAGTCAATTGATCATTATCACCGAGACCAGTATCACGCACGCATACTTGTTGTGAACCTTTTGGCTTCACCGAACAGCACTGATAGTCTTTATACCTTCAGNCGACAGTAGTCAATTGATCATTATCACCGAGACCAGTATCACGCACGCATACTTGTTGTGAACCTTTTGGCTTCACCGAACAGCACTGATAGTCTTTATACCTTCAGCTATCTCACTTAGGCAGATCAGACTGCCGTTCGTCACATTATCGTTATTAATTAAAATAAGAAATTATAGAAGGAAGGATTGAGACTAAATATTTAAAAACAAAGAAAATACTAGTTGATAAATTAATAAAGGTTCTAGGATAATTAGATTACGAAAAAATCCGGGAATTAATAGGAATAATAAACCTACTAGCTCGTAAGGAGACATTGATAAATAAGGAGATTCCAAATAATATTTTAGAAAATATTCAAAATTTGGTTAGAGAAATTAATATACTAGAAGAGAAAATTTGTAAATAGCTTTACTTTTGCCCTATTTAGAGGGTTTATAAGTAAAGGGGTATATTAGAATAGAGGGTGGATTTTTGGGATTCTGGCTATACTCTATATAAGTTAGCTGCCTAGCCCCCTAATATTACCTAATTTCTAAGCATATCTGGGTTACTCCAGCACCCCCTATACCCTCTAATCGAATCAAACACACACACTCTTCAATCACTCAATTCTGCACAGTCACATCTGACACATCCCAGCCCCAGCCCCACCAACCCTTGGGAAGGCCTTCATTAAAACATAAACGCAACGCCAAATGATGTAAAAGTAAAACTGTTAACTGGCCAACCAACCGAAACAACGCCGAGCTCCAAGAAGGTCAAGGCAACGCAAAGCAGTTGAGATACTGCTATCAAGAAAAAAATACGAGGACCGTCTCCTATGGGGTTGTACGGGAAGTGAAACCGATCACACGTCGTTGGGCACGACGACTGACATATCGGTAGCGCGTGGTGTGTGCGTTAGGGGACCGGTATAGTAGTGGCGTCCATGGGTATACCAGAAACCGAGGGCGAAGAAAAGAACGAAGAAGAAAACAACGATGGCGTAGTTCATCTAGAGGACATGTTAGCGTTGCCGCATCCATGGTAGGTGGAGCCCAAACTGATGAAGACGGCGGCACTCACATTCTCAGGTGTGACGGGTATCCGTGTCGGGAAGAAGAAAATGACAGCCATGAACGTGTTCCATGCAACCGCCACTGCATTGACCCAGATGCTATACTTGCCCATATGCCAAGGCCCCTTCTGCATGCGCCCATAGACCATCTTGCAAATGATGGGTATGACATAGGACACGTTCAATGTAACCGTACAGACATTGAAGACGGCGCCGATGGCAGTACCACTTGCTAAGCCGAGCAGGTTGATGATGATCTCGAGAACAGAATACATCCAGACGGCAATGAGGGGAGTCTGTGAGCGTTTAGAGATGCGGACCCAGATATGGGAGAACGGAAGAAGGTTGTCGCGGGAGAGGGCAAAAATGGTCCGACTGCCGGCTTGTATGCCGGGGATCGCAACCAGATTCATGACTCCGAAGCCGCAGAGTGTGAACAGAATCGCGGGGGCATGCCCCATGCCATTGAAGAAGAGTTGCGCAACCTTGGTGTTGGCAAAGTTAATTTCGGACAGGTGAGAGCCTGGAAACTCGGCTTGGGGGATCTTACCGGTTGGCCACTTGGGCTATTTATCAGTTCCTTGGGATCGCCCATGCAGACAACCAAGACCAGGTTGAATGCAAATCCAATGACATAAGTGAACGTTGTCGCATTGGCAATGGCCCTAGGTACAACCATCTGAGGGTTCTTTGCTTCTTCAGCAATACTATCTTTGAGTCAGCATCACGAGTACCTTCACCCTCCAATTGGTCAGTCCAGGAACTTACCGAGCTGTACCATCACAACCAGTCATGATCCAGGCTGGCGTAAGGCATCCGAAAAGAAAGGCGAAACCAGGTGGACTCCATCCCGATGAAGGCTGGAAGTCGGTAAAGGCATATTTGAGCGTGTGCCTATCGTTCCACTTTTGGACCAACAATGTCACACAAGCACCGAGTAGGACACTCATGTGGAAGACAACATAGCCGCTTGTCAACCGGTTCAACCAGGCTGTCGGTAGAGTGTTGATCATGGCATGAATAATTGTAAGCACTACCATGACACCCACAACATGGCTTGGTGTTGGCACGTAGCTGAAGTTGGATGTGATCGAAACAGCTGCAAGAAGCATTTGACTCGCGGCATACTCGGTAGAGGCACTACCTGCAACGATACCCACGAGATTGAGATAACCTTTGTTATTCCAGTCAGCGACAATCTAGAGGCGAAAGTATCGAAGAACTTACCGGCGATCCAACACAGGAAGGGAACTTGCTCTTCGGGTGCGAGGAACTTCAAGGTGAAGTACATGGCTCCGGAGCTGGGGTAGGCAGATGCAATCTCAGCGATACTGTATGCAAGTGCCGATGCGCCAGCGCCGCCAATGATCCAACTCCACATGATAGCAGCCGCACCGCCGGCTTGCAGGCCATATATCCATGTTGACATGAGTGTGCCATATACTCCAGATATGCTCATAGCAAAACTGAAGCTGGACCACCTTGAGAACTCGCGCTTGAATACCTGTGGTATGTTAGTGGAAGGCCCCGGTCATTCGAAGGGCGAGGCCCTTTGGTACTAAAACTCACCGGTGTATAGCCCAAAGCCTCCAACGCCTTATCGCCATTTTCGGTAGAGCTTGTTGAAGCTGTTGGAGGCGTAGCTTCGCCAGAAGATGGAGTGCCTTGTCGGGTCATTTCGGTCATCTCGATGGTGGCGGCTGCCGATTTGTCTGCCGAGGGAAAAGACATGGTGGTACAAATAGTGCTGATGGGCTTTATGTTAAGGGATTTATTACAGAATCTTCACCGTGATCGATGACAGATCGAGGCCAGAGTTCGCCCTCTTGCGAAGCGTTGTGTTCCACAGGCAAACAATGACAACGAGATGGTCGTGATTTTGTCTGGACGACACCGACTAACACGGTCCTGACCGCCAAATCCAATACGAGTTGCTCACTCGAGATACTGGACACTCTGACCTTCGTTCTCCGGTGAACCACCCCGCATAGGTCAGGTATCTGATGTTCAAAGCATAGTAAGAAGACCAGGAAACAATCCTTGTGGAGCTGATCCTTCCAGACATGCACTTTGTTGCATGCCCGTGCACGCCTCAGAATCCGTACATGTGGGTTGTGCTCCGACGGGCCCAATCTCCTTGCGGTGGCAGGTTCGTCTGGAGTTCTTGCTTGAAGGCTAGACCCATAAACCAGTTCGTCCCACAGTGTCGTCCAAGCTGAAAGTCGAGACCCAGGAGTCGTAACGGTCGAGTCTTTGGTGCTCGAGTCTCAAAAGCTGACACTCGATCGGTCAAGGAGATAGACACCGCCTTGGTCTTGGCCAGTCCGTGACGGAGAGTTTCGAAAGCTGTTAGTGTCCCCTTCAGGGCTTCCCTCTCCTTTTCCTGGGCTTCTGATTTGGTGTTCTTGTAGTGAAAGGCAGCCGTCCGATTGGTGATGCCCCCGGATGGAGGTGAAAGAGTCGCGTCCTGCCCATAGTAAGATCGGCTTGTCCCTGTTCGAGGAATTCCGATGTTGGCACTCGTCGGCTTGGGTCGGTTTAAATCGGTTTGGTCACCTCATCCCTCCTCTTTCTCCTATATGTAGTGATTTTGCAAACTCCCCGCCCTGATGATAGCTGCGGAAGGATGGTGCACAATGTTGTAAGACCGGTAGGATGTTGATTTAGCGGTTTCGTAGCTTGTTGTGTGTCAAGGGCTCCACCTAGTACACCAAGAGGCTCTGGATTATCGTGAACGATTGTTAAGTTTGACTGGTAGGATGTGTCCAACATTAGCGAATGATTGCCAACACATCCAGAACACTACTTGGGGCAAGAGGATTCGCTAGCAGACCTCCTGAATCACCGTCTCGTATTCGTCCTGGCTTTAACGACCAATGGGCATCTATACACACACATCCCATAGTCACGCTCGTGACCACCAAAGTTATCGGTCACTCCTGAAGTGGTCCAGACTCTAATACAGGCGGTGTATGCATCGGTCACGCTTCAAACCAACTGTTCATGGGCTCGAACTGATTTCCAGCTTACATGTTCGGACGTACAACTCACGTAGGTCTTGTACTGGCCGGAAAGATATTCGGTTCTGGGCTGAATGGTGATAATGTGTTGGTGTGGCCAAGTGTTGGGTCTGGACTTGAAGTTCGGATGTCGAGCAAGACGTGCTGTCGAGTTGGGCGACGCAAGACCCCGCAGGCAAGGTATCAAAGACAGGAATTCAATGACGTCGGATCTTTAAAGCTACTGAAGTAATGTATGAACGGTGGACATATGAACGAAAGAAATGGATTGTCGTGTAACGATTTTGCTCCTTAGAAATGGTTCTCTTGTTGTTTGGTGGTTGCTGGAAAGTGTCCTAGGCCAGACGGGAATTTGGATGTTTCATACGTTCTGGGGGCCGCTGCAATTCACAGCGGGAGCTTCCACCGTTGCATGATGCGATCTGCCGCATTGATTACCCCATGGACTGCGAGCGGCCGCGTTCGACCAGTCGCGCCTACCCGAAGAGCCGAATTTTCCTAACAGCAGCAACTGGTTGGGGGACGGAGCTCGTCTGTGAGAAAAGAGTGCCGCGGGTTAGGGTGAATGCAGTTCCATTTTGTGATTCGAGTTGTGTTACGGACCTTCGGCTCAACTCTGATATCACTCCAAACCTTCATTGGGCTCAAAATCAATGGCACCACAGAGCAACACCGGCTCGGTTGCCGGAGGCTTGGACCCACTTATCGGTAGGTGGGTCTCCGCTCATGGTCGGGGGCTAAGGCCGGGTCAATTCCTTTGGTACTCCCAGGAAGCCGAAGGCCGCCGGCACCCCAAAATCAAGATGCAGGGACACATTTGACAGAGTCAGTTCACAACTGTCATTCATTGTATGCAAAAGTTGATAATGAAACTGCGTTGAGCAATCTACATGTACACGTGCGGTCAAGCTGTCAAGGGACTGAAATGATTGGGCGGCTATATTACCATGAAGAGGCTCAAAGTTGTCATCATACGATGCCTTTGGCAGATTGAGGCCTTGGATGTTCCCGACGGAGATCATGTTGGACGACATGTCCCACGGCAGGGGCAGTTTCCTTCTTCGGCCACCATTCGTCCTTCTTTTGGAAAACATCCTGCTAATTTGGCTATGAACGTGGTCATATGACACGAACGATGGTAACCTCTTCTTGCCAGCCACAGGATGATATGAGAAGGTGCCTTGGTTGAAAATGGAACTACAGATTTCGATGCAATCACTTTCGGGAAGGGGGAGATCAGGAACGGCCAGAACAGGAATAGCGTGCTCAAGGCCCCGCTACAACGACGTCATTGAAGCCAACGACCCTTGCTCGCAATCATCGCGGTCAGTTTCGGCAGCAATTGCCAACGCCAATTTCGTTGACTCTGACAGGCATGGGAAAGTCTCATCCGGCAATCAGGGATGGAAGGATGAGGAGTGCGTCAGATACTGGCAAACAGCAGTGCAGGTGTCAGAGACAGGCAGAGACAACCTAGAGGGACATGATCGACCGTGCAGCAATGACGTACAATGGCGGGGCAGCTTTGTCTTTGGAGCTTGCAAGCTCTCAGCAAGCTCTCCCCCTGCCTTTGGCCGCCAACCATCGATCATCATCATGCAACCGCAACGCAATGCACGGTGGGGTCTTTCTACTTGGTCGTACAGACATATAAGGATCGCATCGGTCACACTCGAAAACGTTTTGTGTAGGACATCATCACTTCCAGTCCATTCAAGCCACTCTACTACTACTACAACCAAAGAGAACATCATCTCTCTCTAGCACGACAAACCACAAAACCACACCCGCAAAACACCAATCCCATCAACACCATCAAAATGACCACCAACCCCAACAAGCCCGGTGCCCCCCTCTACTCCCAGGCCGTCTCCCAAGACGCCGGCGAGCCCGTCACTGCCGAGCAGATCGAGAAGGCCCCCAAGACCCTCGCGTCCCTGGAGAAGGAGCAGAAGAGCTCCACCGAGAAGAAGGATACCCAGCAGACCGAGAGCAAGAAGGCCACCTCCGATGACTCCTCTGAGCAAAAAGAAAAGTCCCCCGGCATCCTCTCGAGCGTAGCCAGCGGCGTCACCAACACGGTCGGAAACACCACCTCTTCCGTCGCCAGCACGGTCGGCGGCGTCGTCGGCGCTGCCTCACGCGGCATCGGCGAGACCATCACCAGCGTCACGGGCGGCCTCGGCAAGCCTGTTGGCGAGACCATTGCCAATGTCGGCACCAGCTTCGAGGGCGTCGTGAAGGGCAAGAGCGAGGAAAAGGACGAGAAGGAGACCAGCGACAAGAAGAAGGAGGACAAGTAAAGGATACCCAAGTTCTGGATGTTTTCTTCAGTCATTTCGCATAAGGAGTTTATTGTTGTTTTAGGGATGCATGCACGAATGAATTTGGGAATGCATTTTTTGTCGCGAAGGACATTACATGGACTTTCCACGAGCCGGATCACCACAGTACGGGAAAGCATATTTCAGTCCATCAGTCGAGGATTCGCATTTGGGTTTTAGTTCTCCCATGGAGACTTGTGTATGTTGATAAGATGCAATGACACGATACCCCTATGAAACGCTTGATTTCCATGTTCAATCTTGTTGCTCCTGTGCTTGATCTACCATCTCCACCAAGTCGTCTATCATTCTGATGTTGCCATTGTCGTCAGTGCCAGTCCCGTTGAAGGGAGAAGATATGTAGCATAACTACCCATGACTCGCGGAGATATTGGACCTCAAGGAGGTTCAGTATTTGTCTTTGTCAGAGTCAGCGTACAATTCACTTCAGTTGACTTTATAATATGGCAATGAACAACGAGAAGTTTAAGACAAAGTTCGTGTGATTTCTCTAGACTACCATAGTTTCCGTTTCCCCTCTTCCGTTACCACTACAGAATCAAACACATTTTCCTACTTCGCCTTTCCACCTCCCTCAGTTCTGGCAAGCTTGGTTTTCGTCATCACGCAGAGTACCGTTGAGGGCAGCAAGCCCACGCAACTTCTGCCCAGGTTTGGAGGTCGTCCCGGGGTCGTTCGACGGTGCTCATCTTCTTCTCCTTCCTCTCCTTCCTCTCCTTCCTCTCCTTCCTCTCCTTCTTTTCCTTCTTCTGCTTCTTCTCCTCCTTCCGCAATCGGCGCTTCCTCTGTTCTTCCGTCTCATTCGGGTCAGGGGCGGACTCCGCAGGAGGTGATGCGTCTGCTTTCACCTTCTTGGGCGCAGAAATCTTCATCGCTGAACAGTCAACCTGATCAAGCGGAAGTGAAGGTGAGGTCAAGGTGAAGGTCCTGCCAACCTGGATTCTTGTCCCGCGGTCTAGAAGTGCTGGACTGTGGCTCTTCCTTGGGCTTTGTTGCCTTTGCCGGGTTGCCAGCTGAGGATGCCGCCTGAGGGGCATTGAATTTGGACGCAGACAATGCAGTAGATGGCTTTGCAGCTTCTCGAGGAATCCGTGTTGGGCCAGGTTGCCGATGACAAGGCGACCGAAGACGTCCCGCGGGTGAAGGCAGCCCCTGCTGCGACGGTCGAGGTGTCCTATGAAAGGGCGAAGACTGATCCCATCGATGGACTCGTTGCGAGGGAGTCGGCGGCTGATGACAAGGTCGCTGACGAACTCCAGCGAGCGGTTTCCTCTGTTGCTACACCTCCAGGATCCCAGCTGGGTCTTCTTTTGCTTCTTGCGCTCAGCCTTCTCCTCGGCGTTTTCCTTCTTCTCCTTCTTTTGCTTCTTGCGCTCGGCCTTCTCCTCGGCGGTCTCGCCGTCGTGCTTCTTGCGCTTCTTGCTGTCGCCGGCCTCCTCGCTCATCTTCTTCTCCTTTCGTAGAGCTTTTTGTGAGGGCAAGGCATCTTGGTTGGTGGTGGTGGTGGTGATCACGCTAGGTGAGGAGTTGATCGTTGATGAACTAGTTTAACCATTAGTTGATGTCTCAAATAAGATGGAAGCGGGGAGTGGAAAGGTACTTACCGCTCAACCCCCCGGCTTGATGTTGAAGCCGTTGGGTCCAATAAACCGGCCGGAAGATGGCCTCGCTCGGTAGGAAGGTCCGGACTCGGACTGCCCAGATTCCACACGTCTGGCAACCTCTTCGGTCCTGCCGCTCGTAGTCATCTGTCCCATCATATTCGGGAAGAACCTCGACGTCGGGGAGGCCATGTGAGGGGTGGCCTGAGTTGAGGGCCCCCTCAAGGGGTGCTTTGAAATGCCCCTCGGTGATGTCGAAAGTACAATTCAAGCAGCGGGGTTTGTCTTGTACAACGTGAAGCCTTGGAAGTTGGCCTGTACCGAAGGCGAGAGCGGAGTAGATGATCTGTACAGCCGAGTACATACGCTCCTTGACCTTCGCGGAGAGCTTCTTGACCTTTGAAAACATATTGCTGTGTAACCAGGGCAC
This sequence comes from Neurospora sp. LNF1-1, assembly GCA_009805225.1. NCBI lineage: Eukaryota > Fungi > Ascomycota > Sordariomycetes > Sordariales > Sordariaceae > Neurospora > Neurospora sp. LNF1-1. The sequence continues at coordinate 11,622 of RAOM01000135.1, forward strand.
ACGCCACCACTGTAGTGGAAAAGGGTGTAGAGGGGGTGCTCGGCGTAGCGTCTCCACCGGGCCTGATCCTGGTGGCAATCAGCCAGTGATGGCGTGTGCCTGGATTCGGTAGAGGTGGTGGTGATGCTTGTTTTGCTTGGCCGATGACGGGACGTATGTTGTGTCCCGTCATCGGCCGGCCACTATCGAAGAACCAGAGATTTGACCACTGTGGTTCATGAATGGTCAGCAACCATATACAACGGCTAAGGAGTGACAGGAATGGGAGCGGAACATTACCTGACGTGGCCAACAGTACATTCGTCGCCGACACGGACCTTCTTGGGCCAAGCAAACTTGACCTTCCTGGCCTTGGAGGCCTTGGTGGTGCCACGGGTGGTGAACTTCTTGTTCTTCTTCTTCTGCTTCTTCTTATCCTCGGCGGACAGCTTCTTGGTGGTGCTGGCCCGAGGGCACGATACTATCACAAGCCAGGTCAGTCAGGTGCACTTTATTGTGTTGACATGATCGTAGAGTGAAAGAAGCGTGAGTGTCCATTGAGCTTTTTCGGTCCCTTTGCCAGACCCAAAATGCCCAAACTCGTAGCAAAGGGTGTTTTCAAACAGGGAAAAAGGTAGAGGTAAGGTACCAAACAGGTGGAGACGCGCGTCAAGCCAGTTCATGGAGCTCATACCTCATACAAACAATGGATCAGCAGTGGTTATCGTTGCTCAAAGACCGCGCCGCTTGGGCAGCGGGAGCGAAGGAGATGTCTAGATGTGTCGGGAAATGTGTTAGCACTCCTAGTCAACTGCTTGGTGTGTGCTTCTAAGGTACAAACACGTTGGTGTTGGATGATCAAACTTACCTCACAATAGTTTGACAGGAAGGGGGCGCCCTTGAGGAGGGACTCAACCCCTTGCGGCACGGCGAGCCTTGTTGAGGAGGAGGAAGAGAGGAGAAAGGAACAAGGCAGCCATGAACGCGCCATGAAAAATCTTCTTGCAGATTCTCACAGCGAGGTGAGGGGGTGGTTTCTTCTTGTCCATGACGCGCATGTACTTCTTACGGATCAGCTCCAGCTGCGCCGCGTAATACGGGTCCTCGTCAGTAAGGATCGGTTGTGTAGGGGGCCTCATGCTGAATCGTCGTAAGTTTTCGTCCTCGTCAGCTTGGGTAGGGGGGCTCGTCCTCAAGGTGCTAGCCCGCGAGGGGGGCACAGGAGAGTTCCCATTACTGGGATGGTAGAAGAGAGCGTCCTCCGCGCGAGCTCTGGCTAAGGCAAAGTTGAGCTCTGAGGCGTTGGAGACGGGCCCGTCAAAGATGTCAAGCCAGGGGATCTGGGTCATCTTGAGAAGTTGAGTGCAAGGTTGCCGCGACGTGGTGTTGAAGGTGATGTTGAAAGGTGAAAGTTGAAGGAGGCAGTGGAATGCGAGAGAATGTTCTCGATGACTCAAGTTTGAGAGGTGGAAAGTTGAAGAATTTGGTGGGAAGGTCAAGTAGATTGTACGGGGAAGTAGGGCAAGAATTTTCGCAAGGCCCCAAAGTACACCTTGAAACGGAGCAGCCTTGCCTGAGGCAGGCGAGGACGGAAGGTCCGACGATATCTGGTAATAAACGTGTCGTAAGAATAAGACGACACGCAAGGAAGACGGCAAACCATACACGCCCCAAGTAACGGTCCCAAGAAAGTACCTACCGTAACCGCCTCGGCTAGGACATGACCTCAGTTCCTCCACTGTACCGTTTCCTCGTGTTTCGTTCGCTGTCCTCCAGCTCTGTTGACTCCGTTGACTCCGTACCCCTTGGGGTTCTTTCGGGTATTCGTTCTTCACTCTGTCCGGCATCCTCAACCGGAGCCTCGACTTGGGCTTTCTCTACCTCCATTCGCCTCCGCCGTTCCTCTGCAAACCGAACCATCTGCGCTCGGTTTCGTGCTATCCGCCTTTGCCTTCGCGCCCTGTTCTTCAACACCCCCGAGTATACACACCCAACCGAAGCCATGATTACAAACAACGCATGAAGAAAGCTGTGTTGAGAAGTCCTGAAGTTAGCAATGGTATCAACGTCGAAGAGGGAAGGCCGTTTTAACTCCTGCGACTGGGCAAAGGTAGAAGGAGCAATCATCGATGCGAGTGTTCCCCGTCAGACACTTCAGATTTGGACCGATTGAATCGAGACGGCCACTTACCAAAACACAATCATGAAGATCATGGCTTTACTTTGGTCCTTCTTCCATCTCTCTCGCGTGGAGTCCGTTCTAAGTCTGTCTTGAACTGGGTCGTTGTCGATAAGCCCTAGAAGGAGGAAACAAAAGGTGCTACCAGCGCAAATCAGGATGTCGAAGCACACGGCAATGACATTGATCGGTCGTCGCCGGTCCAAGCACGAGAAAGAGACGATCTCATACGCGTTGACAATGACAGCAACGCCCAGCTATGCCTTCAATGTCAGCAAGAGTCCTACGATTCCAACTGCCATCTTTACTCAAGCCGAGAGACGTACCGGAAAGAAGCACGGGAAGATCAAGTCCACCCTCGCGTTGGGATCCCCTTTCCATCCATGGTACCACCAACCCATTACGGCGAGAATTCCCGCCTCATACATCAGGGCCAAAAACCGGGACATGATTTGCGACAGCTTGAAGACAAGCCCTGGGCCAGAATCATACCTCGAAAGGCTTCGAGGACCCCGTTCGACATCCATCCATACCGTCCAACACACGTTCCGTCACTGTTGCTAGCACCTCCCAGTCCTGCCCCACCCCTAAATAAACCGGAACTGTGAGACGTCGGGGAAGCTCTTCGGAACTCGGTGTTGAAAAACTCGAGGTTACCGGGATTGTCGAATGAGTCCTTCTAGAGGGCGGCTCCAAGCTACCAACCACCTCAAACTCCTTATTCAGTCTTCCCAAAAGTTGGTTTCCTTCACCACTGCTGCTTTCCAAGCATGAGCTAACCTCTAGCAGTGTCCAGCCGGTTCCATAAATCGAGTTTGTCGCCGTCGCCGTCGTCGTCGTCCGAGCATTAACAGAGGGGAGAGAAGGGGAAAAGACAAAAAGAAGCGGTGGAACGATGAAGAAGAGGAAGCCATCATCATAAATACATCGGGAATCAACAACAGGTCTCAGCTCCCAACGTCAGCCAACATCGGTACTACAGCACCAATTCTCAGCACTAGCGGAACAGGGCCCAGCGGTGGCCAGCAACTGACGACTCGGAACAGCGAACGAACGGAAAACCCCAGCCACCAAAGATTCATACGAGACCCAAACCAGGTCGTGAACCCTGCATGTGCAGAGAGGCTGCAGCAAGCAGCACGCCTGTACATAACGGGTTGTTGCCTGTCTGAAAGGGGAATAGGGGCAAGCCACCTTTGGGGTTGGGAGAGCTTGGCAGAATGCTAGGTACCCACACACGATCCCTCACAACCAAGCGATTCCCGATCGAGAATGCTACCTCGGATATAAATACGACTGCATATCCACGTCCTTCCGCCGTCTGGGAGACGACCACAGTCCATGATTTTAGTGGGCGACATCCATGTCTGGGGCAGAAGAGTTCGGTGCTCTCTTCCGTCCGAATTGGCCCTTAAAGAACCTCTTCCATGTACATAGACTTTCAACCGCGCAGTGTCTCTGCAAAACCGTCAAGATTGACTCCTGCGGTAAGGTACCTTTCTTGAACCACTGCCAGTCAAGAACCTTTCATCCTCTCCAAAACCCGTGGGTGGGTGCATCCCGAACCAACGACAACCTATGACTGGGCCCGACGTCACCAGTGACCCCTGCCCAATAATGACGGCCGCCTACAGCACTGTGTACATTGGCATTGCTTACGAGTGATACTTCTTCCCTTGCAGTTTACGGGCATGTATCTGCATGTGCTGTGGAAGCTGGTGACGGGTCAGCTGGCCGTGACACTGCAGTGCTTGTTTTGCAGAGCGCATGTAGTGATGTTGAGCAACCCAAAGAGGAGATTTGTGTGATGTTTGATGGTTGGTTGCTGTCTGAAAGGGGTAGCATGTTGTTGTTTTGCTTCTTTGAGCAACTGTTTTCAGGGGTAGTATCATTGAAAGATCATCCAAAGACGGTTTGTGGCCGAACAAACGATGCAAGACGCGGTTTCAAGGAATGAAGTTCGTCAGGAGAGGTATATGGGTTAAACCAAAAGAGATAGCACGCAGCATCAGTCCCTTCTTCTCACGAAACGATACCTCTAGTTAACGGTATATGTAGTGCCGGGTCAAGAGCCACTCAAGCTCAGCTATAAGGCTGACAACCAGGCTTACAAACATGCGATGGAACTAAAGTTCTCCAGCCTGAATAAAATCGGCCAGTAGAATCAACATAGAATCAAGGCTTTCAAGCTCGTTAATAATGGTCTTGGTACGTTGTGGGAACTGGGAAGTGCGTAAAATTGTATAACATCTTGGATGTGGTCGAAGCTACTTCTGCTCAAGTGCTATCAAGACATGCAAGGCCTTACAATCTTCTTCGTAAACGCAAACATAGGTGGACAAGAAGTAACCAAATGGTGACCAAGCAGTAGATAGACATGGAGTCAATATGGTCAATTCAGGAGACCAGGAACATGTAACCCTTTGAACAAAACCCTAGAACTATATCGTGCCGTTGAAGTAGACATTAGGTACGATAACGTCCATAATAGTCACGTTTACATCCTCTTGCATCTGAAAGGAAGAACCAACATCATTGTAGCCAAACGGTTGGAATATCAACAGCCTCAGATGCATCATATGGATCAAACCTTCACAGAAAAGCATAGGTAGGTAACGACAAGCATGGGCATTGCGATACCTACGCACTAATCTAGTACAAACGTCTCCCACAGCGAGGCCAAATGGACAACAACTTCACTAAAGACATAACAGATAGACAATGCGAGCCATGTAACAATACATACATCCAAACACTGCGCTTGCAATAAGAGAACATCCTGTTGTACTGCATTTGCCTGTGAGAAAGGAACTTGAATGGGGCTATATAATGACAGAGGTTAGACCACCTTTCAACGAACGATAACAGCCAAATGGTCTTGTGGTGTAATGGGCAGCACACAGGCAGAATAGCTAGTAAGACTCGAGCTGGCCTCGAGCATTAAGGCGAAAACAAGCAGGTCCCGGTTCAACTCCTGGCTGGGCCGGTTGCGATCGGTCGTTCCTCCTTTTTTTTTTTGGCCTTTTCTTTTCTTTTCTTTCCTTTTTGTAGCTCGTTGAAGAAACGCTGGTTGGTTCTACCTGCCTAAACACCCTTGCATGTTCTGATTTTTTTTGGTCTTCCATTATCATGAACATCCTTCTTTACAGTTCCTACCTTCCAAGATCGAAAATCAACTTACGAGTGTCAACATCAGATTTGGCCATATTCCAGCTCCTGCTGATTAGACAGCTGCAGTGGCGTCACCTGCCTGGCAAGGCATCGTCCCCGGCCCTCTCCCTCTCTACCTCCGTTTCTTGCCCCCGTTTCTTGATTGTCCCCCACCCCCTGGCTCTTGTGCCTGGTGCCCCTCGGGCCCGAAACGCCGGGCTAAGGAAGGAGCTGAGAGGAAGCTCAACGGGCACCCCGTCTTTCGTTGAGTGATCTCACCTCCCCATCATTAACTTCCGTTCCCAACAATCTTCACGGTCGTGCCTTCGTCATCCGATCCCCTAGAAATAGCGAGGCTGGATCGTTGGTCTTCAGTTGGTTAGACACGACTGACCTTAACGGACCCCCAGTTGGCAGGCGCAGGTGGTTCAACAGCCTTACCTTGCTTGACCAGCAGGTAGGCACACATTACTCACCACAGCTTTCCCACTCCACTGTGATTGTCCTCCATCTTTTCATTGGCCCAGGAAACCATTTGAGCAGACAAAGCCAACTAAGGGACCTTGACGGCCAGCCAGGCCTGAATCCGTTTGCTCCTCCTCCCATTTTTATACCCGCCTCGCGTCCCAAATGTTCTAAAATATCCGGGCGGTTCTGTTCATACAGGGCAGGGGCAGTCAAATAATGGGACCCCACCCCGGGCTGGCCCCTTCGTCTCTTCCAGGTTCTTACAAGTATTTCAGCCTGGCTTCTTTTACGTATTTGCAAGAGGTGTTCAGCCCAACTTCAGACGAAAGCGTTTCTACCTCCTTCCTTCCATTCCACGCAGAGTCACAATTCCCGATATAGACCGAAAGACTCACCATGTGGATCGCAGTGATCGGACGGGATCACGCAGGCTCTAGGGATCTGGGGCTCGAGGACAGGCAGAGATATGAGCGACAGGGCGCAGGGTGGTAAAGAGCTGGACGGGACTTTGGGAGTAGGAAAGGCCGGGTAGCGGGACAACGTAATTCATATTTAATCCCCATTGGTTAGTTTGAAGGACGCGTTAGGGCTGGTAGGTCACCGGTTTAGCGCAATAACGTTCAACCTGGAGCTTTGTTACCGGCTGGCAAGGCTGGCTGGCGTGCGGTGTAGGCAGGCACCTTCCAAGTTAAACGGGGGAGGAGCCTAGTGCCAGGACAGAGTACTTGGTGAGAGGGCCCGAGTAAGTAGAAGTGGTGTTGTTGGCGAAACCGGAGGAAAAACTAGCAGGGAAGTTGGAGCACTGCAGTCAACAATGTTCCTAACGTACCTATCTTGTCCCCGTCCTTGGGCACTTGGAGCTTGGAGGGCAGTTTAGAGCAACTTGAAATGTCGGGTGAAGTGAAATAGGGTTACCGAGTAGTCTTTTGAGCTCCATACCGACCGTCCCTATAGTAACCCGTGTCAGTAAGGGCAGACATGAGCTCCGCGTTGAAACCTACCAGTCAAGTATAAGCTCATATGCTCATATGAATACCTGCCCCTATTTGTCATTGTTGCCCAAGTCGAGCTTTTTTTTTTCTTTTTTCTTTTTCTTTCTTTCTTTCTGTCTTTTTTGGTTGAATAAAATCTCCATATCAATTCCCAATCAAACCTAGCCCGCTCGAATCCTTTACGAGCCAGTCCAATGAGCCTGGAAGTCGTACAGCGTTATTGCTTATTGCCTCTCGTTGTAAGGCTTGTGATCGAGCACGTACAGGGACTGGTGCACGTATAAGAAAAGGGTAGTGTACGCGAAGTAAATGACAAGTTAGCTCTTTGTGTTGATGGTAATTGGGTTTCTTGATAGGTCCCCTTTTGAAGTCTCGAAACACCTTAGAGAAGGATTAGAGTGTACGGTCCGCGGCAGATATCAGTGGAAGGGGCAGCTCAACCATGATCACAATAGACATAATTGAGTAAAAATCTGCCGGAACGCTAAATCATCTCATGTTGCGAAAATCATGATGGATGGATGATAGTTCGTTTCCGGCATGTGTGACAAGGTAAGATGCCTAGCTGTGACATGTCCTATATAGTGTGTGCATTGTAGTTCTGTCTAGCGAACAGAACTACGTTCCATCTTTTGGTATCCTGGCGCAGGCAGTGCACGCCCTGCTCCATGATAATATGGATGATCGTGACACAGGTAGTAAGAATCGGCCCTGTAAATAGTCAGCCACAGCCATGTATGGGAAGGGTTCGGGCTTGGGAAACATTGGTTGCGAGTATCGACATCAAGCATGAGGGGAGCGACGCACGATGCATCAAGCATAACATTAGAAGCATGAAAGGATAATCAAGACCAAGGGCACAGCAAAGCTCGGTGGAGATCATAGCGAAACACCCAGAGCAACAAAGGACAAAACATTGCGAAGCACAAAGCATAACGAAACGAAGCACAGTGAATAAGTGAAGTGATTTAGCGATGCTAACCCGTAAATGATCCGCCACACGCACAGGAAACTGTGAAAGCCAACCTAAGCTAACTCGTGAGGAATCTGTCAAGATATCTTTGTATCTGGGTTGCGGAAAATCTTCCCATCGCTCGATCGTCCAGCTGAAACGAACGAAAGCAACAATGCTCGCCGTAAAACCAATCTAAAGACGCATTGACAAGCAAGAATTCTGAGACTAGACCACAACCTCTTTCCGTCGTAAAACCCATGATCATTTTGAAAAACTCCGCGCAGCAAACCATCTCGTAGAGTAGACCAGAAAGACCCGTACGACGCCCACAAGAAACCCCCAAACGACAAACAACTCGAGCAAAAAGTGGCCACCTTGTCGTGGTTATCGGACCGAGAAGAATGATGGGAAAGGCTCAAGCCAACCGGTTACCTGGGGACGTTTTGATTGCCGATACGCCACACCCCAACGCCGAGCGATGATCAACCATAAGCATAGGCAGGCGTCATTACTATTATCATTTTTCTGTTAGCACAGGCCGGAATGTTGTTGAAAAAAAAGAACTGGTTGTTGAATGAAAAAAAAAAAGTTGTTATGTTGGGTCGTTTGGGGTGAGTGAGTTCCAGAGGTTGTAAGGCTCCCTAGTCTCAATTCATTCCGCGGCGGCGGAAGAAGCGGCCACCTTGGCCATATGAACCACTGGGTCCATTCTTCTTGGGCTTGCTGATCCGGCCGTTGGTGACACGGCCGTTGCTGGTGTGGTGGCTGGCGGCTCTGCCACTAGCAACTCTGCTAGGGTGCTGGTGGTGACGTCCAGTCGCCTCCAAGGTCGCCGGGAGGGGGGTCGGGGGGGCCGCGTAGGGAGTTGCGTAGGTTGGGACAGGCGCGGGAGGGGGCGGCGGGGGACCCGTAAGCTGAGCTGCGTAGGCCGCAAAAGGCTCGGGAGCCATGATAGCAGCCGTGAAAGCAGCCGGGGAGGGAACCGGGAGAAGAGCCGGGGAAGGGGCCGGGGTGTACTGGTAAGAAGGTTGGCCTACCAAAGCCGGGGGCGGTCCACCGTTGCCGCCGAAGTGGGGAGCGCCATAAGGACCAGCAGGGCCGGGCGGGGGAGGAGGGCCCATGTAGTGAGGCGGAGGGGGGGCGGGGCGGTAGGGGGTGCCGACGCCGGAGTTGTTCTGGGAGCGGCCCCAGGAAAGACGGACGCGAGAGTTGCCGATCGGGTATCCCTGCATCTGGTTGATGGCCATCTCGGCAGCGTGGCGGTGGACAAACTGAACAAAACCGCATCCCTTGCCGGGAGGGATCTTGACGTAGGTGATTTCGCCGAAACCTTGGAAGAAGGAGCGGAGCTCGTCCTCAGTGACGTAGCCGGAGAGGCCGCCGACGAAAACAGTCGTGTTGTTGGGGTCGGTGAACTGGTTCATGGGCTGCATCGGGTTGAAACCGGAATAGTACGGCTGGGGGGGAACTCCCCACTGGAGGTTGGCCGCGTGAGCGGGGACAGGAGCCATCATGGCATTGGCAGCATGAGGAGCGTGAGCGCCGTACTGGTGAGTTCTGCTAAGAAGTGTTAGGACCAGATTCAGAAGTCTAAACGGGCAAAGAACTAACCTAGTCTTCGGAGTCGCGGTGCTAATTCTCATCGGACGATTGCCACAATAAACGCCTTGCATCTCAACGAGCGCCCTCTGCTGATCTCCTTCATCTGAAAAGCGAACAAATCCGTAGCCGCGGGATTGGCCGGTCATGGCATCGGTCATGATCTTAGCTGACTTGCAGGACGGGAAGCGAGACTGGAAAAGCGAGACGAGGACAAACTCGTTGACCTCGGGACCCAAATCGCCGACGAAGATGCTATACTCGGGGCCACGGTCATCGCTATATTGTTATTAGTAACATGTCACAAAGGATGAGAAGCAAATATGTACGCACCGACGGTCAATCAGACCTCCGCCGGAAGCCCAGTTCAGCTTGAAGGCACGGTTGCTGTTGGGAACCGGAGTGCCGTTCAGGTTAAGGGCCTTCTGAGCGGCCTCGGGGGTGGCAAACTCAATGAAGCAGTAACCGGCGTTACTGTAGGTCAGATAATGTCAGTATACAGCAGCGATATTGACGCAAGGTGATGACCAAGTAAAGATAGCGGAGATACTCACCCAGAGTTGCGATCGCGAATGACCTTAACCTGGACGGTCTCGCCGAGGACAGTGGTGAAAACGTTCTTAATAAAGTTCTCGTCCATCCAGCCTTCCATTTCGCCCATCCTGGAACCAAAGTCAGATCTCATTCAAAAAGGCCGCAGTGAACACAAGGTAAAAGGTGAGCCTAACGGCTTGTTACTTACCACAGGGTCTTGCTGGCCTCGTTGCTGCCGGGCTGAACAAGGGCGGTGGGGGCCTGGAAGTTGGCCTCAGAGTTGCCGTTCATGGCAGGAGCGGCGTTGTTGGTGCCGGGAGCTCCGGGAGCAGTGTAATCGGCCATGATCCTTTGCGCTGTCAGTCTTCAGGAAGCGACACGAGAGCCTGAGATCTCGGCGACAGGTGACATTTGTGGTGAGGCTGATGCGACAGAAGATCGAAAAAGGAATGATGAGGTATAAGACGAAGCGGGGAAGATGAAAGACGTGTGTGACTGCTGGCAGACGGGTCCAAAGTAGAAAGATAAGAGAGGATTGTTGCCACGGGAACAATGAAGGAAGCTGGGGGAAAGTGGGTATGGGCAAGGTAGGAAGGCAGATATAAGCGCAAAGCTTGGAGTGAGATGGCAAGAAGTGTAGACGGCCGGGCAACGACTGGACACGTTCTTGTCCGAACTCTGGGCTGTTGTCCTGGAGATGAACAGACGTACCCGAAAAGGAACGCGGGGCGGGGGAGACTCAAGGACGAAAACCGCGAGGGTATTCTTCTCTTGAGAAGAAAAAAAAAGTGGTGAAAGGGTGTAAAGTGAGGCCTTACCACGTCGACAGCAAGTTGGTTGCGCAAGGCAAGGGTTGCTGAGGTGGAAGAGTGGAAGGTGAGGCAGAGGTCAGGGCAGGTGGAAGGCGGTAGTAGTGGTAGGGTAGGGTACGTAGAACTCAAAAGGCAGGAACTGCGAGTGAAGGACAAGGATGGAAGTTTGCCAGAGTGGAGAAATTTTTGAGTAATGCTCTGCGGTCCCGATATTTTGCCAAAGATGTGGGCACTGCTCAGTCACTCGGCCGAGCCCAGACAAAACCCTCTTGCCAGACTGCGCAAGCGCGCCCGCAGCACGCGCAAGCAGGTGGGAAGATGGCAGGAAAACTGGGATAGCAAGGGCTGGAGATAAACAACAAGATCAACACTTACAGGTTGCTTAACTCGGCGAGCGTGTTGCTGCGAGTTTTAGGTGTAAGCGCTATGTGCCGCAAGTGCGTAACGCGTCTCTGAATACGCCTCATCTTGTTAGCTTTGACGAGTGTTGTGAGAAGGTGACGAGTGTTGTGAGAAAGAGACGAGAAGGACTCTCGAGGAGACAATTTATACCCCAACACCCAGAATGAGCTGCCTGATCTTTCTAGGGCAGAGACACACAATAAGGCCGTCTGTGACGCAATAGGATTCTGCCAATATGCAGAGGCCCAGAATGCGAAACACCTAATGTGCTCAAGTGCTCACCACATGGGATGAAAAGGAAGTACAAACACAGGAGGGAAGGAGGCAGACACTCACCGGTCTCGGGCGGAAGTGGACTCAACAAGCAATATGTTGAGCTGCAGTCGGATCGAGCGCTACTTAGAGTACCGTTACGCCTAACAAGAACGTACTATGACGAACGAGTTGGCCGTGATGAGACGACAAACTGTGAAGACGAGAAGGTGGTGGTTACCTGTATCCGGCAAGATTTCCGGACGAAAGAGAAAGAACAGCGGAGACCTGCGAAAGTCGGAGCATTAGTAAACATACGAGATAGCATGAATAGGCCGGTCCGTGCAAGATAAAGGCGGCATCCGTTGGCAACTCTGTCATCCCAACTTCCATGGTTGCTCGGATTTTGCAAAGTAAGTCCTTTGCACACGGTCTCAGCACTTGCGTGGGTCTGGCCAGGCCGGCCACTGGCGGATCAACCACTTGAACCAGCTTAGAGCCACCGCTGAGCCAAGCTCGTCGTGGGCCACGGAAGACGAAAGAACCTGGTATCGGAGGGTGCGGCATAGCGGAGTCAAGATCGATCATTTGCCCATCTCCTTGCCGTGGGCCTTGGGGATGTAGATAGCGTCGAGTCCCATTCTTGATCCATCTCTTTGAAAGCCCGCCCATATATCGTCTCAAACGTGTAGGCCGCGAAGAGATCGTTGGAGACTTGGGAGGTAGAAAGTCTCGCCGATTGGAGTGTAGATGTTGGTAGCCGGGATATGAATCTTCGCTGCCCACACATAAGGCCAACGAGATGATCGCTGCAGCAAAGAATCTGAGAGAGGGTCGTGGGCACCACGAATTCCTCCAACGGACTATCCAAAGACCCCATTCTTCCTGAGAACACACAGGAAGATCTCTTGGCATGTGAGGTCCTCGACGTAGCCCACTGATCTCCACGTATCATGTTTTTGTTTTCCTCCCTCCTCCATTATCGAGGGCCTCCGGTTTCATTCGTTGTTTTCCATCTCTCGCTTTGAGACGTAGTATTATATCGAGGCAGCGTCGCAGCGTACCCGTGTGGGTAGCGTAACGAGGACTGGGAGATCGGAGCTCGGGATGACGTCGGAGGACGGAGAGGGAAGTGCAGTTCGGGAACCCTTGGAGGAGTGCTCGTGTCTTCAAATCGCGTGTAATCGAAGTCGTTTGTTGGATGGGCCAATCCGGTAGATGCCCTATAGCTCTTTGCCAGAGAGCTTGGGAACAATCACATAATAGCCGAGCTTCGCCGGGCGCCACGCCGACGAACAGGATATCGCTTGCCACGGCACACGGAGCTTGCGAGCACGGGAAGAAGGGGAAACGAGACCGGGTTGGGAGCAGGACATAGTCAAATAGTTGAACTTACTCTTTAACAGCACTGGAAGCTGAGCAGTGTCCTTGCGTGTTTTTCCAACTGGAGGGAGGGACAGGACCAATTGCTATGGAAGCCGCCAGTTCAGCATGGCGTCGACAGGCACCAGCAGGAGGGGGATGGAATACGGACCTTGTCACGACGCTAACGACGACTTTGGGGGTTGCTGGCGGTACAGGAAAACAACCGCAAGGCACGAGAGAAATAATCGAAGAAAGCCGAAAGCCAAGAGGACTTTTGGTGTGAGTAAGGCAGGAATGAAAACCTCGGGAGATGTGCACCACACACGGCAAAGCAAACGCAGACGACTCCAATGAAAAGAGAAGTGAAGAGCGGAAAGCAGATGGGGAAGAAAGGTGGAGGGGGTGCTTGCTACATAAGTGGTGGTAGAAATAGGAAAGGTGAAGAAAGAGGACGAGGAATAAAAATGTGGTGGAGTTTTGAAGTTTTCGGGCAGAGCAAAGCTAAAAAAACGTAAAAACTGGGAAAGACCGCGCCGCTCCTCGCTTTCTGTCGTGTATATTACCGTGCGCCGATGTATCGTCCGACGCGGGGACCGACCAGCCCAGAGCAGATTTTCACCCGCAGCGGGTGTCTACTGTGTCCGCCATGTTTTTGCCCGCTGATGTCCGGTTTGTTACTACCTGCAGCGAAGTCTTCTTTACGCCGCTAACGAGGATCCTGGCACAAGCCGCGATGGTGGGCATGGTGGGGAAGGGAGGGGGAGGCCGACGCCATGACCGCGTTCTAGCGCATTGATGATACTATCATGTGCGGATGTACCCGAGACCAAGGTGTACTTTTTCGCACGGCCGGTTTTGCCATGTCCGTTAGGTACCATGATGCGCTGAAGTGACTTGCATGAACTTACATCTTGTTAGTGCAGATCACCAATTGCGTAGGGAAAGAGCTAACGTGGACCGGGATGAGTAAAGACATTTCTCAGAGCCGGTAGGTAAGGTAGGTACGACGCAAAGCGCTCTTCCCACGGCCTCAACATCCAGTACGGCTTCCTGCAATTCCCACTTCAACCGGGCAGGAACTCGAAATCTTGGGACACCCGCCCATCCATCGGAGTCCGAAAATGGGAGAACCTAGCACAATGGGTCTTGGCGGCTGTGAGAGCCGGTGTAAGCTCTCTCCCATCCGACACTCATAATGCATAGCAGTCCTTGGACTCAATCCCATAAACACAGGCTGGAAGACGTCCGTTTTCTGAACGATGGGAACGGTCTGTAGCATCATGTCTGTCCCTTTGGGCGTAAACATGGCCAGATATGACGGAATCGCTCTCAGCATGTCCGCACTAGTCTAGCACACGCATGATGAATACTATATATAAGCACACCTCTCGACATTTCACGCTGCTGCCAGCTGTGAAGACTGAACGCAGTAAATCACACATGGGATGTGCTTGCTTTGAGCTTCCGGATTTCTGGCTACCGGTACCTTGAGTGCCCCAAGTCTCCAACATCTCCTAGTACCTTCCTCTAGTCAGTGCGCTCCATGTCTATGTAGGTATGTGGGAGGGAGGGCCGGGAGTCCAGACTAGCCGTCTTTGTGGCAAATTGCAGCTTCATTCGGTGATAGGAAGCAGATGAGACGATTCGTGATCACTGGGCGCTGTGATGGAGAGGAAGTGGTCGTCAGACTGAACTAGGTAGGTAGGTTAGTCTGCAGCACGTATTCAGTTAACCAGGTGCCTTTGGTGCCGGTGGTGGAAAGTGCAATAGACCCCTTCTGTCACAGAGCACTTCAAACTCAGAAGTATAAGTTTGGTCTGCTTTACACTTCTTTGGAAAAACTCCAGAAGGCTGCTTCCGGTAGGACGGTGGCAGCGTGATTACCAGGAGAGAAACGATATGTACCACGAATCTTGTGGAGATACCGGTAGGGATCTGAATGGACCCCCCAACCAGTGCGAGTCGCAAAAAAACGTGTTGCTCTGAAGCAGGTGGACGAATCAAGAGATGGGGAGTTCACCTTGACAGGGCAAAAGGGGTGGAGTGTGGAAAAGATGCTTCTCCAAAGGTTCCAGAACCTGAATGTCGTGCATCTCCAGTAGCCACGCGGCGCCGCCTGTCACTAGCGATTTGTCGTATGTATGTACACCGATCTAGCCAGGTACTTTTTGCTGACTGGTGGGTTTTGTCCCCATGTGCCGAACGATCAATGACAATCCCTATTCTTTAACCCCGAGATGTCTTCTGCCCGTTACATTAACGACTGGACACACAAGGTTAAACATTGCTCCGTTGGATGGGATTCTTCTCGTCCGGCATCCCCGTTCAGAATGAAAGGTGACAGTTTTCCTCGACGAGGACGGAAAGAAAGGGTTGCCTGCGAGAGTAGTCATGAAGCGTCCCAGACCACACTGTTTGGTGTGCGATACAACCTTCCCCGGATCTACAGTTACCTCAATCGGCATTTATAGCCAATAATGGCAGAGCTTAACCGCCACGTCCGAGAAGCATATCTTGGACGTGGATTCAAGTGACCACAATGCTGGTAGTGTATGCCTCAACTTTTCATATTTGCGTGGCCATGCCACGTTCCTTGATATCTCGACTGTTCGCAGCGAACAGTCCAGCAACTGCGGCAGAGATGATATGTAGCCACAATCTGGAATCCGAAACGCATCACACTACTAACGGGCATAACGACTGTGACCCGATGTTGTTGAGGCAAACTTGCTTGAGTCATGCCTTTGGCGCGTGTAAGTGTGGCCCGCGATACCCGTAACGGCGTGGATGAGAACCGGAAGATGAAGTGCCCAGTACTGCCAGTCGGCATGAGCTATGAAGAGGTTGGCCGGGTTAGTCCTGTGTTAGCTGTCACTCTGAAACATCCAGGGAAGATTGTCAGCTTGATACATGAAGGTAAAGCACGAAAGCAGCCGTGGCATATCGGGGCGAGATCTCCGGTTCTCTAGCATTGCTCACCGTGACCGCAAGCCAGACAAGTGTCTTCTTGGGAAGGTCGGCGGGCAGTAGGCATGACAAGGTGCGCTTGCCACGTTGTGATGTACGCTCATACAGAACGAGCTGCAAGTTCACATTCACAAAGTTTATGATCATGGAGAGGATCCAAAACCAAGGTGTGCGCCCGGTAAGCGCCCACCTCAACGCACGATGCCACTGGGCACTACAGCGTCAGCTTGAGAAGGTTGAAGCCTTGAAGCAGTGCAGCAATATTTTCGTGGCTGGTAACGGGCATACTGTACCTACTCATCAGGCTGCCTACCTCCAAGGACTGAGAACGAAAAGCTTGCCATGGGGCGCGCAACTCAAACCGGTGAACAAGTGCGTAACAATAGCATGGATGCTCAGCAGAAGAAACAGGCAGGCTTAACACCGCTGGGCTCCCCTTCCTTCTCAACGGCAGCGCGGGACAAGCAACCTAGAGGTAGGAAGGCGTGGGTTCGGGGAGATGGTCGATCAAGATGTAAGTTAACGGTCAGAAGAAAGCGGGATGGCATTTTGAGCGGCTTGCTTGACATGGTCTTTTCATGTTTGTGGAAAAGAGCTCAGGCAACAAGCCACCAGGAGCATCTCGTGCAGGAAGATTGGGAGTGTGAAGTCATTTTTTGCGGCTGAAGCCGACGATGTGCGAGCGAAGTATTGTTCGACTTTCGAGCAAGATAATGAATGGTTGACGAACATTTCAAGATGGCCTCTACTGTCATTGAAGGTAGTCGTGATCTTCCGTCCAATGTCGGCGTTGGAGGACGGTAATATTTGGTCGACCTTTCCTCCATTGAATTCAGTTGGCAGTTGGGACTTCCGTCTGTCTGAAGCTTGCCCGAGCAGTTGTCCAATCGGCACGCCCGGGTTGGGCAGCTGCTGTCGGCCCGTGCCCTACATCATAAACCGCCAAGCCTGATTAGTCATCTACGGCGGGGTTGCGATACGTACCTCAAGGTACCTGCCAGCTCGCGTGGGCGTTTGTTTGCCTGCCACCAGCTCGTCCGGTCAGGAGCCCCTGGTTGTCAGTTGTCATCCACCACGATGATGAAGTGAGCCAACCGACAACTATCGAAGCATAGAGATACCACCATACCACACGAAGATCGCCAGGCACAGCTGGCTGACGAGGAATTAGAACGTGGCGATATCTGCCTAATAGTGTAATTTGACTGTTATTCTCCAGATACCTTCTCGCACACGCGCATTGCCCTCTTCAACTGCATCTCATTGCGATTGCGACTGGCACATCCTTGGGTGAAGCCTTCATCCGACTCCCATCATCTCCAGAACCAGCAACGACATTATTTTAATTTACAGCAAATAGTTCAGTATGGCGACCTCATCAACCGAACAAAGAGAGCTTGACCTTGTAGAAAAGGTGGACTTTCGCATTCTCGCTGTGGCCAACAATGAAGAGAAGCTACAGCAGCTCCTCAAAACATTCCTACCGCCCTTACTCCTGAAAGCCGGCAGCGATTATGCTTCAGTCCGCAACAAGGTCCGTCATCATAGGTCGCGTTCGCCTTGAGAGATCCAACCCGCTTGAAAGCTCACATTTGCCATGTCCGCAGGTCGTACAAGTATGCCAAAGGCTTACCACGTTCATCAAACAACCCAGCATTGTACTCCCCGTTGCCGCTTTGCTTGACCAATACAAGGCCACAGAGTCACAACTTATCAAGCACTTCGATCTTGTCTTCATACAACACAGTATCGTCAGACTAGGCCTGGTAGAACGTCGAGAGCTCATCCCCAAGATCCTCCCTGGTATCGGTTCGGATGTGAGCGCTTCAAGAGCCGGCTTGTTCAGCGTCTTCCTCCGTTGTCTTCGTGACTTAAAGCTGCCGCCCAGGGGAAGCAAGGAGGACGAAACTCTCCGGGAACAAATAGGCCTCCAGGATCCCAAAGATGCCAAGTTTGTCGCCGACTGGTTGGGTAAGCTGCTATTGTTGCGTATAAATGCACAGGGCTCTACGATTTCCCCTGGGCTGGCCCAGTCCGATGTCCCTTTTCTCACACTGAACAAACCCGAGACTTGGAATCCTGCCGAGTCCGGTCTCAGCTTGCCAGAGAGTCGAATCCAAGCCGTCAACTTCCTCGCCAGCGGTGCTTTCACGGACCAAGAATGTTTCCTCCCGGCCATCTATGCTGCCTCGAGCTCCGATTTCCGCCTCGCCGGCGTTGGCGATGATATGCTCAAGAGAAGCAAAGTGTCGCTAGAAGACCGAGAGATCGTTCGCCAGCTCTTTGAGGCTCACTCAAGACTACCCGCTCCGTACAGGATACGTATTCTTGGCCTGTTGAGCAAGTCGGAAATATCTACCACCTTCACCGACGAGATACTAGCAGCTTTCCGTCTAGATGTGGCCACTCAAAGAGAGAGTCCAGACGCCATGCAAGTCGATGGACCATCACCGTCTGCTTCATCGTCCGGGCTTGAACTCACCAAGGTGCATCGGGCCTTGTTTGAGTTCATCAACTGGGTCGCCCGCATAGGCGCCAACAAACCGGAATTCTCCAAGATCAGGTCCTTACTCGTCACACTGCTCCGGGAGTTCGTCGAGGCTCAAGGCTGGCCTAAGCCTGAACGACAGTCCCTCGATGACAATACGCTGCGCTCCAGGGCCTACGAGACTATTGGCGTCCTTGCAAAAGGCACGGCCATGTCAGACACAGAGCGTATGGTTTTGGCCCAATGGCTGTTCAAATCTCTCTGCGAAGATCCCACTGCGGACGTCGTTGTCAACATTGACGCCGCCCTCTCCAGTCTTGCTGCAAACTTCAAACCACCTCACAACCCCGACGTGTCTGAACAGCTTCACGCTTTGATCCTGGAGGCAATGGCCAAGACTGAAGAAGGCAACATTGTTCGGAGTTCTCGACACGCTGCAACAAAATGGGCCAACCAATGCTTGCCATTTTCCGATATATACGCACGATGGGTCGATATCCTTGCAGTAGCTGGTCGGCGCGATGAGCGGAGTGACGTTGTTGAAGAGGGTCAAAAGGGCTTAGACCCTTGGACGTACTACGCCAATGACGAGAAATCTAAAACGCTGCCAGCCTGGCACGATATGGTGATTACCTTCTTCACAAAAACCATATCATACGGTGGCAAACCCGACGCCGATATGGATATCGACGACGGATCATCCTTTGGCAACTTCCCAGGACAGTGTATTCGGGCCTTTCCTGTTGCTGTCGATTATTGCAAGCGGACTCTCTTCCTCACTGCGTTAAAAGACTTCACCATTGAACCGGGCTGGGAGCGCCAGTTGAGTGCAACCGTACACTCTGATCTCAAGACCCGGCGTGCTATCCGGGATCACCTGGCCTCCAGCGAGCATAGTGAAGCCATCTTCTGCCTCCTACGTTCGGCCTTTGACGGCATGCTCTTAGAGGACACCGAGATTGCAGAGGGATGTGCACGTTCTTTCGTAGAACTTGCTTCATTCACTCCGAGCAGGATCCTCGCGCCATTGGTTCCTCGTGCTGTGGAATTGCTGTCGCTCATCACTTCCAACAAGCGGGAGATCCGCGCCCTTGCATGCTCGGCATTTGGCATCCTCGCCGCTCATCCTGCTAACAGCCCGGAATCTATCAACAAGTCCAAGGCTACGTTGGCTGACATCGCCAAGAACCTCAAGACAGCCGTTGGGTCGGAGCTCAATGCAGTCGAAGGAGCGTTCAATGCACTCGCGCATCTTATCTCCAGATCAGCGTATTACTCTACAGACAAAGACAGCAATGTCAGCAGTGACCTTGGCGACGTGTTCCCCACCCTTGATTCGGTATCCTCCCGCACACTCTCAACACAGGAGGCTTTGGTAGAGTCCTATAGCCAGCTCTGGACGGCGGGCATCCGCGTACTTCCTGATGTGGACAAGGATACGATTTCCAAAGCGTTCGTTGACCCCTTAGTACTCCTTGCCAAGAAGGGTAATGAGAAGGCTATCACCGCCCTTGGGCGACTCACAATGTCTTTACCTTTTGCGGAAACCTCATCTGATGAACAGGGCAATGATCTTGTTGCGCTCATCCTGGAGAAACTATTTGCTCTCTACGAGCTGAGACAGGCAGAGGTACATTTCACTGTTGGCGAAGCCATCACAGCCGCCATTGCCTGCTGGGACTCTGAGGTCGTCCAGCTTACGCTGAACGTTGAAGCCAGCGGAGATTCGTACCGCATACTCGAGCGATCTGGGCGGATTACCGCGGTGTTGGAAAAGCTGCTTACCGACTGCAAGAACACCAAGCCATCTCTGCTCAAGGCCTCCGGTATCTGGCTCTTCTGCATCATTCAGTACTGTGCTCATCTTGAAGAGATTCAGTCCAGGTTACGCGAATGCCAGGTAGCATTCATGCGCTTGCTCAGTGCGCGCGATGAACTGGTCCAGGAGACTGCATCCAGAGGTCTCTCCCTCGTATATGAGAAGGGAGATTCGGCACTCAAGGGTGATCTTGTACGCGATCTCGTGTCGTCGTTTACTGGATCCGGTCCGCAGCTCAAGGTGGATGAAGAAACAGAGCTCTTCGAGGCCGGTGCGCTCCCGACTGGCGACGGCAAGTCCGTCACCTCGTACAAAGATATCGTCAGCCTTGCGAATGAGGTCGGCGATCAAAGTCTGGTCTACAAGTTCATGTCCTTGGCGACGAACGCTGCTACATGGTCCACCCGATCTGCCTTTGGTCGTTTCGGACTGAGCAACATTCTCTCCGAGTCAGAGGTCGACCCAAAATTGTACCCGAAGCTGTATCGGTACCGATTTGACCCCAACCTGAACGTGCAAAAGTCCATGAACGATATTTGGAAGGCTCTGGTCAAGGATTCCAATGCCGTTATTGAGACGCATTTCGATGCTATCATGAAGGATCTGCTCAAGTGCATCCTTGGCAAGGAATGGAGAGTCCGCGAGGCGAGCTGTGCTGCTATCACCGACCTGGTCGGCGGACGACCCTTCCAAAAATACGAGCAGTACTACAAGGACATCTGGATGGCGGCCCTGAAGGTCCTCGACGATGTTAAGGGTACTGTGAGAAATGCTGCCTTGCACCTTTGCATTGCTCTTTCAACAACACTGGTCCGCCAGTTGGAAGAGTCCGGCAACACTGCGTCTGCCAGAGCAATGATGAACGAGGCTTTGCCATTCTTACTTTCGGACAAAGGAATCGAGAGTGGAGTGAAGGAAGTCAAGTACTTTGCTACCCACACCGTCATCAAGATCTGCAAGAAGGGTGGGAAAGCACTCAACCCTTACATTGCCACCATAGTCTCAAATCTCCTCGGAAGCCTTAGTACGCTCGAGGCTGACATTGTCAACTACTACTACCAACGAGCTGGAGAAGATGACAGAGACAAGATCGACAAACTCCGGAGCTCAGCGGTCTCTCAGAGCCCGATCACTGAGGCAATCGAGAGCAGTCTCAGGACAGTTGACGCAGATGTCATGGTGGAACTCGCGCCGGCCCTCGAAGAGGCCATCAAGACAGCCATTGGAATGCCTACCAAGATCGGCTGCAGTCGCGTTCTATCTACTCTGGCAACTAGACATACCGTTGACTTCAAGCCGTACTCAGCCCGATTCCTGCAACTCATGGAGAAACAGGTGCTGGATCGAAACGACGAGGTCAGCCAGGGTTACGCGCGCGCTGCAGCGTACATTATCCGCGGCTGTCCAGACGAGGCAAAGCTGCGTTTCTCGGATAGGCTTTTGAAGCTCTACCTTGAATCGGAGGACGAGGCTAGACGTCAGAAGGTTGCAGATGCCGTGTTGGCTCTTTCGAAGATCTCACCCGACCATTTCAACGCACTTGAGGGCAAGCTTCTGCCTTTTGCGTACCTCGGAAAGCACGATACAGACGACTATGTCCGGAAGGAATTCGAGGAAGTCTGGGATAAGCACGCCGGAAGCAGCCTTAGCGTTGCTAGGTACGTGTCCGAGATCGTCGGGCTTGTTCAGCAATCACTGAACACGGCACAATGGGCCCTCAAGCATGCGGGCGCTCTCGCGATCGCGTCTGCTGTCGCAGGCATCACCAAGGCCAGCGATGTCACGGGCCAAGTCAACGTCGAGAACCTCAAGACCTTGTGGCCCGTCTATGACAAGGCATTGGCCCTCAAGACGTTCCCAGGCAAAGAAAAGCTCCTCGAGCCGTTCCCTGACTTTGTCAGCAAAAGCAAGGTGATCTGGCAGAAAGACGCCTCCTTCGGGGAGCAGCTGAAGAAGATCGCGGTTCGCGAGGCCAAGAGGAACAATAACGATTACCGACCCCATGCCTTCCGCTGCCTGTGGAAGTTCGCAGCAGCAAGAGACGACTTGACGATGCTGCCGACCATCACGGAGATCGTCACGCCGTATTTGGACATGACGGTGGACGAAGACGCCATGGATGTTGACGACAAGGCAAATATCAACAATAAGGCGAGGGGACTGGATCCGAAGAGCCAGACGGCGTGGGCGGCTATGGAAGCTGTGGCCAAGGGGTACAATCGTGCAAAGATGCAGGAGGATGCGATGCGACAGTTGAAGGAGATTGCGCTTGCCCTGGAAGAAAACGCGAAGAAGCCCGATTTCAAGAAGCCTTACATCGGTCAGGCTCCCTTTGATGCCATCAGGAGGGTCTTCTGGTATGGATGTGTTTTGGAGTTGCTGGAGGCAGCTATCAAGGGACGAGAGGAGGGAGCTGGGTCTCCAGATCCCCAGGTCCTCGAATGGTATTTGGCGACCTTGGATCTTGACAAGGCCGATACGGGAACGGAAGACCAGAGGCTGCTGAGGGCCAAGGCTACCATGGCGGCTGTGGTGGTGGGGAAGCTTCCCAAGCATGCGAGTGGTAATGCCTTGTCGGAAATCAAGGAGGAGGTTGCGAAGGCGTCGACTGAGGAGCGTTCGTTGGAGGTACAGCAGAAGTGGAAGGCGTGTTTGGTTCTGCTTGATTAGGGACATTTGTGGACAACGCCCCTAGTGTCAAATTCTTGGAAGTGTTGGCTAGGAAAGTATGATACGGGTGGAAAGACGACGGAAGATGGGCTTGATGTTGTACCGGAATAGGCAGTCTAGAAATACTGGAAGGAACTGCCGGTGAATGGGAAACCCAGTAATGGGAACCCAGGGTCGGGAGTTCAACATTGTCTCCTTACCTAATTAAAATATCCACATCTCGAACCTTGGTCACTCGCTATTCCTAAATCCCAAATTCTAGACCCCAGATGCAGGTTGTTGTGGGTGAAGGTTGCCTGTTCAGAGTCACACGTATAACCCTAACCCTTTGAATTTCCAGCCTAGACCCCTTCAGGGCGTGCTGTCTCGTAGAGTTGCCAAGGCCAGGGCCCATCCCTTTAACGGTGAAATCTTTACATCTTAGCGCCGCAGGGATTAACAGCCAATCGGTTGCTCTGATTGCCTGCAGGATACCTTTTTACCCATGCAGATACCTCAATACCACCAAATGTCCAACCACTTAGCAAGTACATTTGGTAGTCTGTGGGGCCCGCTAAATGTAAAGATTTCACCGTTAAAGGGATGGCGGCAGGCACAGTGGCCGGGGGAACATACCAGGGAGAAGCTTCCATCCCGCCGCCCCCGAGCGGGCTCTTCAGTGGGACAGTGTGACAGCGTCCCTCTTGCGTCACCAGCTTGGGCGCCTTGGGAAATGCATTCAACCTTTGACCTCTCGAATTTGAAGACGGAAAAAGGTTTCATTCACATTGCATGCCGCTTGTCTTTAATACCGCAGAATATTCCCATCATTAATCGGCTACCAGAATCCAGATCGCCACATCACTTTCTCTTCCAACACGCACTCGAAGCCGAAAGCACCATCGAGCTCCCGCCGCCGATAAACGAGTCCGACCAGGATCCCCCACCTCTCCGTGGCCTCGAACCATCCTCCCCCGCCAGCTTCAAGTCACTTCGCGTGCGCTGTACAACAGCAGGTCAATAGCATCACCTTCTCACATCCGACCTCGATTGCCTGCCCTCAACTCAGTCCTTTCTCAACTTCTTCCCGACCCGCATCAGCTCCAGCTGCCAGAGTCCAACGTCTTATCCCCTCTTCCTAACAACTCGCCACTCAAGACTGGGCACCGGGCTCTCGCGCATTGCATTTCGTTTGGGAAGCTCCTGTTTACGGGACCCCCGCCTTCTCCCAATCTTCTTTGACCTTCCCTTCGAACCCCATCGCCTAACCGACAGTCTACACGATGGCTGATTCAGAAACTATCGCGAACTTCGCGAGCATTACCGGGGCGAATGACACAGCTGCTAGGCGCATGCTGGAGTTGTGCGGCGGTGATCTCGAGCAAGCCATCCAGCTCTGGTTTGCCGACGAAGAGCTCCAACGTACCCTTTCCAATCCCGCGACGGAGACGGCTCCGGCTGCCACTTCTCGATCCGCTGGCGCCTCTCGCTCGTCAAGCCGACCCAACCGCCCCAATGTAGGCCGTGAAGACGCTGCTGGCGTCATTCACATCGATTCCGACGACGATGATATCCAGATGACCGAAGATGACGACCTAGGACAATTCGACGACTCGGACGATGAGGCGACAAGGGCGGCCGATATTGCCCAGAGAGCCCAGGAGGAGGAGGATGCCGCCATGGCCAAGAGACTACAAGAAGAGATGTACGGTGGTGGTGGATCTGGGGCCGGAGGTCCAAGCGGTGAGGACGATGTTCGTGCCCCCATGGCCCGAACAACAGAGACCCTCGTCGCGCCAGGAGGCTTTGGCGGAGACGACGAAGAGATGTTTGAGCACTTCCGGCTGGAACAGCAGAGGGTCAGGCAGGCTCGGGGTAAGTTGCTCACTAGTTCCAAGTCACTGTTCCATGTTTTGCTAACACTCTTCCAGCAGGGCGACCTCATAACCCGTTCGCACAGACTCTTTGGGATCAGCCGCCCGATCCCGTCCCCGGCTCCGCTGCCGGCGGTGTGGTCTCCCCCCCTACAGGACCTGCCTCAACGCGGGCTGGCCGTCTGGCAGAGCTTTTCCGTCCCCCGTACGAGTTGATGGCACATCTTACCTGGGACGAGGCGCGTGACGAGGGCAAGGAGGAGAAGAAGTGGATCATGGTTAATCTCCAGGATATGGCTGATTTCAACTGCCAGGCCCTTAACCGCGACATTTGGAAAGATGAGCCGATCAAGGAGCTTGTTAAGCACAACTTTATCTTTTTGCAGTACGACAAGGCCGACCGCTCGGCCGAGCAGTACATCTCATTTTACTTCCCGAACCAGACACACGAAAACCCCCAGAACTATCCTCACGTTTCCATTATCGATCCCCGCACAGGCGAGCAGGTCAAGGTGTGGAGCGGCGTTCCGTTCCCCAAGCCGCTGGAGTTCCATGCCCAGTTGGCCGAGTTTCTGGACAGGTACAGCTTGGAGGCTCACGCTAAGAACCCCGTCCTCAAGACGAAGCAGCCCAAGCAGGTGGTGGATGTGGACAGGATGACGGAGGAGGAGATGCTCGAGATGGCACTGCGCAACAGTCTCGAGAACGGAGGCAATGGCAGCTCGTCAGCGCCCAAGGTCCACGACCCTGATGCGCTTACCAGGCCGACAGATTCGGCCAAGGGCAAGGAGCGAGCCGACGAAGAGCCTGCCCAAGTGGCACCCGAACCCGAACCCGAGGCTCCTTCCACCGAGAGCTCTGCTTTCGCCCAGATCGCCTCGGACCGACCACATGTCGAACCCCCTGTGGACCCCGCCACTGTGACGAGGGTGCAGATCCGCAACCCCCCGCAGCGCATCGTTCGCCGGTTCAGACTTGACGAGCCCGTCCGCCGTATCTACGAGTGGCTCAAGGCCGAGCCCCTGCCGGGCAAGGAGGGACTCGAGTTCGAGCTCAAGTCCATGCCTGGAGGCGTTAACCTGCTTGATGTTATTGATCAGACGATCAAGGAGGCTGGCCTGGCTAATGGCACTGTCATGGTGGAGTTCATTGAGGAATAGGATAGTCATGAGCCTGTTGACGAACTCACGGAGAATATGGGTAGGCCTGGGTGGCTGGATAACTAGAGAAGGCTTCATTTCTAGACGGGTTATTATACCTTTTTGACAGTACAAGGAAGGATATATCGTTTGTTTCCGCACAGCAGAGAATTGGCGTCACAAGGAGGAATTCTGGAAGGTACACTCTGGGAAGAAACAGAGAAGACGTCGCATAGCGGAAGAGGACAGAGAGAGGACAGAAGGAAACAAGGCGCATCATGGGTCATAACATTAGCTTTCTTTATTTTCTTGTTTTGATTCCCCCTCTTCCAGTCTCGTTACGCATCTTAGGTCAATGCAAAATTATAGATGACAAAACTGCTCGTCCTTCTCGTCTCAATGGTCTTCCACCGTTACCAGATGTCATCCGTTACCAATCATCCGGCATCTACTGTGATGGCTGCCCTCATAGTGGTGAGGAATGCTTGTCTCGCTGGTGAACATCTACCCCACACAGAACACGCGGGTAGGCAAGGTGGAAGCACGGCTGCAGGGTACCCTCAGATTCCCAGATGTTGCTTGTTTTGTACCTGGCTGCCCTCCCTCCCTTCCTTACCCCGGTTCTATACTTCAAGATATCTTGCGTGTTCCTGATCGTCAAGTCGAACCATTGACGAATGGGAGGAATCCTCACTTTGTGTAACATGGAAAGAAAGTCGAGCATTTGGCTTTGCTCTGTTCCTGATTGCTGATTCGTGAGCTGCCGCATCCTCAGCACAGCACTTACAGCGCGCTACAGGTACCTCGCTGCTGGTAAAACAGCGCTGGACACAGTGCGCGTGGTTGTGGGGAGGGATCCATTCTCCACGGCAACATCGAGCGGGCTGGGATCCCGCCATTTCTTAGGTAACCTTCTCCGGGTCCCCTGCCAACCACCGACCTGCCTCCAACTTCAAGGTAAACATCGGACACCTCCTTCCAATTCCTTCGTTCGTCTGATCAACCTCCGGAATTCTTCCCTCCAGCACAACCGACTCCCTCAAGTCCCCAGACTGCTTTCGCGACACTCGTCCTTCGAATTGTGCGGTCAGCGGGGCTGACCTGGTCCCGCCAATTGTTCGAGCTTCCCCTTGCTGCCCCCAAGACCAGAACATCGTAGTCACCCTTCGCTCCCGCCCTTGATCGTCCTCTCCCTGGTAGCCTTACGACGTGCGCTTCTCGTCGCGGATCTTGCCCACCACAACAATCCTCTGCGACACTCGAACGGGAGATTCAGTCCAATTGGCGCACCCTTGTGTCCCAGGCAAATCAACCAACCCATGCGACCCTCGCTCGCCTGCACCACCGTCTGAATAGAGCCACCTCCCCCCATTCGCCATGGCCGACCGCGAATATGACGAGCACGAGGGATCCGTGGACCCCGAACTCCTATACACCAAGGAATTCTGTATAGGTTGGTTCACCGAGCGTGCAAGGCGCCATAGCCCTCGGTGCCATTCAAGCGGCGGTTGCTGACGAGTAGACCGTATTTTGCAGGTGGTGGAAGCTTCGGCAAGGTCTACAAAGGGTACCGTACCCATCCCCCGTCTTCCCATTTCCTGACAAGGTTGCATACTAAGACATCTATTCCTCGGCCAGTGTCGACAAACGGAGTGGCCAGGCAGTAGCCATCAAGGTTATCGATATCGAAAGCGCAGAGGACGAAGTTGAAGACATCATCCAGGAGATCGCGATCCTTTCCGAGCTACAGTCGCCCTACGTCACCAAATACTATGGTTCATATGCCAAAGGCGCCGAGCTATGGATCGTCATGGAGTTTTGCTCGGGGGGCAGCTGTGCCGATTTGATGAAGCCCGGCCTGATTGGGGAAGACTACATCGCCATCATCGTCCGTGAGCTGCTGCTGGGGCTGGACTACTTGCACCAAGACAAGAAACTACATCGAGATGTCAAAGGTAGGGGCAATAACTGGCAAACATGTCGAACAGCTTGCTGACTTCTAGTAGCTGCCAACATCCTCCTTGCTGCGAATGGCCAGGTCAAGCTAGCTGATTTTGGTGTTTCCGGTCAGCTATCGGCGACCATGACCAAGAAAAACACGTTTGTCGGCACCCCATTCTGGATGGCCCCCGAGGTTATCAAGCAAAGCGGCTACGATCACAAGGCTGATATTTGGTCTCTGGGCATCACGGCCCTTGAGCTTGCCAAGGGAGAGCCACCATATGCCGATATTCATCCCATGAAGGTGCTATTCCTGATTCCCAAGAATCCGCCTCCGCGTCTCGAAGGTAACTTCAGCAAAGGGTTCAAGGAGTTCATTGAGTTGTGCTTGCAGCGTGACCCCAAGGAAAGGCCAACGGCAAGAGAACTTCTCAAGCATCCCTTCATCAGGCGGGCAAAGAAGACGAGCTATCTGACGGAGCTCATCGAGCGGCACAACCGGTGGGCAGCTACGCACAAGCAGGATGACGAAGAGTACCATGAGCCCGAGGAAAACAACTATGTCGAGCAACGGAAGCATATCAATGAGGACATGTGGGACTTTGGCACAGTGCGGCTGGTTAGTGACCGCGGCGGTGTTGTCCACCGGCCGGGCATGTTAAACCCCATGGACGAGTCAACACTCAATGCGAGGTCTTCGAGACCCAACGAGAGCGCGGATAACCGGGACGACTGGAGAAGGGAATCCAACCAAGCTACATCCAAACTTGCAGTTGACACCAGTGGGACAGGCACAGCGAGGCAAGCATCACCTGCAAGGAAACCGGTAGGAACGCCAAGCCCGGCGATGCCGCCCCCGACCAGAGTCCCTGTGCCTATTTCACCTGTTAAGCAGCAGATACAACAACTAGAGCAACAGCAACACCAAACGAGGGAATCCGCAACGCCCCGCACATCACTAGCCAGACCGGTGTCACACGTACCATTAGGCAGTTCTCCAGATTATGATCGTGTGCTTCAGGAACAGTTACGACGGGATATCGGGGGTATGAACCTCGGACCGGCTATCCAGAACACCACACAGACACAATCAGCATTCTCCTCGCCGCAGTATAACCAACAACCTGCGTCTTCATCTTCGAGAACTTCTGCTGGACCCATGAAGTTGCCTGAGATACCCCCATACAGAGGGGGCCAACACCAACAGCAACAGCAACAGCCACTCCAAAAACTTACCAACCAGCAAATAAATCAGCAAGCACCAAACACAAGCATGCCTTTCCAGCCGCAGCAGCAGCCCCCCCTCTACCATCAACCTTCGCGTGAATCACTTTACCGGCAGCAGCAGCAGCAGCAGCAACAACCACAGCAGCAACAGCGTCAGCTAAATCATCAACCTTCGCGCGAGCAAGTATACCAGCAGCACCAGAGACAACAGTCACAGCCGTCCATGCTCTATCATCAGCCCTCGCGCGAGTCATTGTATCAACAACAGCAGCAACCACAGCATCAGCGACGAGATTCACAACAGTATCAACAGTCCTCAGGACAGTATCAACCCAACAGATCTAGCTATCATCAAAGTCAGGGGCTGAGCCCCCTCACATCAAAGGAGATGCCACGATCGTCGCCATCAGGGAGCCGCATAGTCTCCACCTCATCCAACTATGGCGGAGCCAGTACACCGTCCTCGTCATCGACATCACTTGCTGCGTTCCCTTCACCTGACCCGCCGAGTCCCAGCGGCGAGTTGGACGCCCTTAACGATGTGATCTTCCCTGCACTAGAGGAGGCGCTCAAACGTCGCCAAATCATGCTGCAGCAGACGTACCGACCGGAACCGGGATATGCTCCTGCCCCGCCGACTCCCAAGCAGCAGCGCGCTGAAGCGGCCAACGAGAAGATACGGAAGCTGGTGTATAAGTTGGCACATGTGTGCAAGGAGATCGATCATTATGATAAAGCGGAGCCAGTGGGGATGGGAAAGGACGTGGGCGGTTTCCTGGAGGGGCTGTTGGAGGAGATATTGGTGAGAGTCGAGCCGCTTGATGTTTTGGGGGAGGATGGACATGGAGGTTAGAGAGCGGACGTGATAAGACTAAGGGGGAAGACGGAGAGGGGCATGTTTCCGGAGTCAGGTGGAAATAGAATTTAATGTACGACTGTTAACGATACTATGATGTGTTATGATCAGCATGGGACAGGGATAGGGAAAACCAAGGGTTCACTCACACACAGCCTTGTTACCTACTGTTACTACCTTATAAACATCCGTTATGAAAGGTGTTTTGAATAGAGCACGGTACTCAAATATGGGAATGGAAACATGGATCATGACCATCTGAGGACAGAAATGATACATGTTCGGGGTTCTTCCTCTCCTACCTAGTACGAAGCCTAAATCGGGCTCAACCAAGTCTCGTAAGACGCTCAACACATGGGTCAAGTTTGTCAGGGTCTCAGGCTTGTTATACGCCCTCAGTCAGTCACTCCGTCTTGTCTTATCTTTCGGGACCGGATCTAGTGTTGTGTTTCTATTTTCCGGAATGGTGATCACATGAAACCGTTTGGAGGAGTTCTCCGGTCATGCTAGGTAGGTAGTCATTCACCACCAATTTGGAACTCGTTACTTAAATCGATCCATGCTTGATGACGACTGATCATCGGATTAGATGGGGGATGTCTGAACTGGTGCAATCTGATTGATACAGCAAGATATATTCGCAAGATATCCGCAAAGGAGCTTCTGGTTGGCCATCTCTGTGTCCCAGTAAAATCCTACTCAAATATCACCAGCCGCCGCGGCTATCCAGTAGTTCTAGTTCATCCATCGTGTTACTGGTAGCGAATAGTGGTCACATGCCACACCAGCCGATCGAATATGTTCAAGTCGTTGGTGCAAGAAGAAAATCGTATTTTCGGACCACTGATTTAATGCCACCGGGAATTTTTTTTTTTTTTTTTGACGTGTTGGTTGCACGCATCCGTGTGACATCCATCTATGTCACCAACCAATTAGCGAGTGACAGTGTAAGGGTACCTACGTTTGTGTGGCAGCTGATGGTGGTGACCCTTCAAATCGAAAATCATGTCCAGTGGTAGTGTAACTTGAGGAGGTTGATTGATGGGACGGAGCACTGCTACAGCACAGTACCGTATGTTAGAAGAGAATGGAAGTCGGACGCGGATCCAGTTCCGCCGGTTGAGGGACATAGGTGTTGTCGTATGTCGTCAAAAGGAAGGCGCGCCTGCTACCAACCAACTATGAGACTACCTTACCTTAGGTAAACTGAACGAACAATGGCATGACTGGAAGTTTGCCATCCAAGGAACAACAACATTTCGTTCCCCAGATGTTAAAGTTACTCGATCCTCCTCCTCCACCACATTCCATACCAAACCATCCATCAACCACGCCCCGTCGTATAAAAGCGAAACGTGACCCCTCCACCAATATATTGAACGTTAATATCACGACACGCACGCCCAGAGTTCTGTTGGCTACGGGATACGAGATTTGTTAGTTCATACGGTATGTACGGTTCACCTTATTAGTTCCGGTAGTTGGTGTTGTTGGTTGTCCCTGCCACAATTTCACTGCAGTCAGCAGTTTCTTTCCGCAGCACGGTACGATCGTAGTGTACTTGCCTTTTGGGGATCGAGCTGACAATTATGGGGAATGGGGACTAGAGAATACGATAGCAGCGGTACCAAGCAGATTGTGGTGGGATACGAACCGAACCGACTCTCGGGACAGATAATGGGTTGATGGGTATATAACTGCCTCGCTCCTCCCATCTTTACGGAATTCAGAGAGTTCGAGTTCTACAAGCACAGAGCAACACCTAAGTACCTACCTCCTATACTTTCCATTTCCAATCTTACCCAATTTCAACATCACTTCACCTTCTCTCAAACCCACCAGCAACCCAACAACCCACCTCCCAACATGACGACCTCAACAACAGGCACTCGCGCCCTCCTCACCGGCCTCTTCCTCCTCCTCCGTTCAGCCACTGCCTCCCCCGTACCTTCCGGGCCCGTCGTCTCAATCCAGCAATCCCCCAACCCAGACCGCGCCACCACCGCCTCCTTCCTCACCAACGACAACCTCCCCGCCGGCTGCACCAACACCTCCCTCCACGGTTTCCAATGGACCGTGTCCGATTTCCACTACTCCTCCAATTTGATATACACCACGCCCTCGCACCGCATCAACGGCGCCACGGTCCGGTTTAATTTGACTAGCAACGCGCTGCCGGAGCTGAACGTGTACTGCGATGCTTACAGCAGTGATTTTTCGGTTCCGTTTTATGGGCAGAGGGTTTATGATTGTAGCACGGTTGTGAACTCGACTGCTGCTGCGACGGGTGAGGGGAGTGATGGTGGGAGTGCTGGGGTGTCGTCGGTTGGGGGAGGACAGTTCAAGACGCAGTTTCGGTATTGGTATGGTAGTATTCAGAGTGTGGAGGTGAGGCAGGCTTGGGAGTGTGATGATTTGGAGGGGCCGGGGGATGTGTGAGTATTTTGGGACATTTTCCCGTCCACAGTTCAAAATGGAATCACTAGAACGTCGCAGCTAACGCGGATAACCCCAATTCTCAGGGCCGTCTTCTCCGCCAACGGTACTTCTGCCGAGCAGACACCCAACTGCACCTTCGAGGAGCACCAGACGCCTCCCGCCGAGTGGAAGAATGGCGATACCTACTACTGGAACGTCCAGGCTTGCACTCTCCCCGAGTTCTCGTTTGCGCCGTCTGAGCTTCAGGTGTTTGCGTAAGGAAAGGACGCCGCTGATACGGAGATGGCATGATGCGAACGAACAAGGAAAACAAGGGGAAAGAAGGAGGAGGAAGATGGTAACGGCCTTTGACGGTAGCCGATAACGGCAACGGCAACGGCGTTAATGACGGAGACGGAAGCGGAAGCGGAAACGGGCAGTTGCAGACTGCTGGGGTGGTGACGGGTAGCTGATGGTGAATCTGTTTCGATGTGATGGGCGGTTGATAGACGTTTGGGGTTTAAAATCTGGAGATATTTTCTGCGAGCTTGATGATAGTAGTAATGGTAATATGGGAACTTGAGTCAGCTATGCATTCCAGTTCTCCGCCGTGGTTGGAAAGCCACTTTGAACCCAGAGCAAAGTGAATGAGATGATCGTGATGGAGTCGTTCACGTTCGGTATTCCTGCGTTGCCAATGGATGTCAACAGCAGCCTCCGATCAATGTCAGACGATCGTCAAAAGGTGTCGACAGAGCCTTGTTGACAGCCAATCATGCCTGGGAGATGAGGCAAACGGCCAACAGAGGTAAAAAGCGGGGTTGACTGTTGGGCGGAACTGCATATTGCATTGCAGTGTGGCAGTGTTGTTGGTTGCCTTCACGGCTTCGCCTCGGATTAAATTGAACCACTCCCTCAGACCCCTCATTTGACCGTTGTTCCAGTCTTCATTGCCCTTTCGTGGTTTTGCCTGGCTCGCTTCTCAGGGAATCAAACTCATCTCGCCTCCTTGGAAAGAACTCCTCCTCTGAACCTCTTAAAGACTCAGAAAACATGACGAACCTCAAGTCAACCGCAGAGCCGTAAGTAGAAACAAACGGGGACAATCAGGACATCAATCAATCAGGAAAACATACTCGAACTTTCGGCTGACCTACCTGTGTCAAGGCCCCCCTACTACCCCCCTTCCATCGCCCAACTCATATCACCGAGTACTTCGTCACCGAAACATCGCTCGTCCAAAGCCAACTTGCCCTGCTCAGCCGAGACCTCGGGCACAAAGTCATCGTCGAAGCCGACTGGCAGCATCTCCTGGACGAGTTCGGCGAGCAACAGAACCCCACAATCGTCAAAGCGGCCGCCGAGATCGTGATAGCATGGACCATTGAGATATACCGAATTTTTGATGACCCAAAGAGCGATGATTGGATGGGCAAATTACTCACCCACCTACTCGAAGCCGGGGGGAAGCTGAGGGTGATGTTGGACTTGTGGGAGAACACTCAGGTGGACACGAGTTGGTCGGATGAGAGAAAGGGGTTCTTCGTGCACTTGCCGAAACACTTCTTCTTTGTGAGGAAGGCGGTCAACAGGGGATTGGATCAGGTTCGCGAGGAGTTCAAGAAGAGTTTGCTGTTGTGCAGTTTCCAGGCGACGGAAAAGGGAAAGGAGGACTCGAAACCCGAGCCGGGGAAGGGAGCGGGAACGGCGACGGAGTTGGAGTCGGGGTTGAAGCAGCTTAGCGTGAGGGACGAGAAGAGAAAGGTGACGGCCGCGAACTCGAAGACGACCACGACCTCGTCCGCGTCCTCTGCCCAGCCAAAACCAAGCCAGTTCCCTACTGTCGCCTCCCTTCCGTCGCTCTCCGAAATCTGCTCGAAACCGCCCTACCATATCACCATCCAGGACAACTCAAACCCAATCAGGGACAACTCAAGAAAGCCTGGTTGGATCAGCATTCATGGGAGCCACGGCTCTTCGCTGAAGCTCATTGATCAGTACATCAGCAAATGGATCCCACACGTCGTCATGGAGAGCGAGGATAGCCCGCCGACCATTGATGGCGTGGTGAATGGGGCGTTGAGTACGCTGACGATCAGGAAAAAGGTCTCAGGAGCGCTAGCAGCGAGGGGGCAGTCAGTGACGGTGCCGATGGTGTTGGCGATCGTAGAAGGCACGCTGGGCTATGAGGTCGTGTGGCAGGGAGACGGGGAGTATAGGTTGAGGAGAGATGCGCCGTTTGTGTATGAGTGAGGTGACAATCGTGTTTATCGGGCAGGAGGTCGATAAGGCGGGTCAAAGGTAGGTAACCGTGGTGTTGTCGCTGGCGATTAAAAAAACAAAGCCCCTGAGACAGGACCCTGGGTTCCTTGAGAGCCTCACTGCGGATCGCGACTCGGAGTGGTGGACCCTGTCATGGTCGATCAATGGACATGGAATCTATTTCTAGTGACGGAAAGGCATGGATAGAAGGAGAGGCTCATTTGGTTCGGTTTGTGCGGAAGTTGCGATTATATGTAGACGCGAGTACCCGCGAGTACCAACCCATGTTGTTGTTTGCATGTTGACGTGAGGGAGGTGACGTCGGAGAAGCGATAGCGCCGACGGGATTCGGCCAAGGCGACGGTTCCCTAAATTCTTGAGGCCGAGAACACGACAGCGGGCAGCTTCAGTGGATGCTTCAGACGAATGGAGAAGGCGGTTATCTCTTGGCAGCCACACTAGCAACTGTCAACTACCAAATGGTATAATTCAGATATGGTACACAGTAGTTGATGTACCCTGATCGCATGTCCTCCGCGTCCGTTCCGTAGCCTCCATGAGCCCGGGGCCGCTCCGTGCCGGTCGGTAGGAGCTGTGCCGAGCTACCTGGCAGAGCTGTCAGATGTCGAAACGCGCTAGAACACATTGACAGCGGGCGCGTGGAAGTGGAAGGTGCAGAAGGCGGGAAGGGGAAGTAGCACAGAGGACGTCACGGTGGGGCCGCTTGATCCGTGCACCCACACGCCCTGTGACGCTAGCCTTATCCATGCCAAGCGCGTCGAATTTGTTCTTGGTTTCTCCGAATCTGGTTCCCCACCAAGGCAGGGCAGGCGTATCCTGTACAGTCTGTAAGACGATTGGAGGGGGCCATTGCTGGCTCCAGGCTCTGCATGTTTTTTGTGAGGCATTTGCCCTGCCTGCCCTGGGGGGAGCCAAATCTGTCAAATCTGCCAATTCACCCTCCTTGATCTCGGACCTCAAACTCCCTTTTCTCCAGTTCGAATATTTTCCTCCCTCACCCCTCGGCCGCCGCTCCTTCAATCCCTCTCCGCTCTTGTCCTTGGTCATTGGCCTACCAGTCCTTCAAAATGCTCTCCAGAAACTCCATGGTATGTTTTCTCATGCTGCTGCTGTCTTGGCTCCTGTGCTTCTGCTGCTGCAAAATCTGCCACCCGACGTCATCCCCGCTCCAAGATCATATTGGTCGCGTACATGGCGCCCGCTTGTCAGACTTGCGCCGTGCCGCTCGCTACCTGCTACCTGCCATGCCAGCACATGCTCACGATACCTACATGGTGGACGCACGCGACTAACATGTGTCTCCCATTCAGCGCCTTGCTCGGGCCGTTGCCCAGCCCACCCCCCGCCTCGCCCGCGGCTTCGCCAGCGTCCAGGACACTCCTGCGCAGACCCTCCAGTCCGATATCTTCAAGCCCACCAAGTACGGCGGCAAGTACACCGTCACCCTCATCCCTGGTGACGGTATCGGTGCCGAGGTTGCCGAGTCCGTCAAGACCGTCTTCAAGGCCGACAATGTCCCCATTACCTGGGAGCAGGTTGAGGTTTCCGGTGTCCAGGACAACGCCAGCCGCACCGAGGAGGCTTTCCAGCAGGCTGTTGCCTCTCTGAGGAGGAACAAGCTCGGTCTCAAGGGTATCCTCCACACCCCCATCAGCCGCTCCGGCCACCAGAGCTTCAACGTCGCCATGCGCCAGGAGCTCGACATCTACGCCTCCATCTCGCTCGTCAAGAACATCCCCGGCCTCCAGACCCGCCACAAGGACGTCGATCTCTGCATCATCCGTGAGAACACCGAGGGTGAGTACTCCGGCCTCGAGCACCAGTCCGTCGATGGCGTCGTCGAGTCCCTCAAGATCATCACCCGCGCCAAGTCCGAGCGCATCACCAAGTTCGCCCTCCAGTTCGCCCTTGCCAACCAGCGCAAGAAGGTTACCTGCATTCACAAGGCCAACATCATGAAGCTCGCCGATGGTCTCTTCCGTGGCACCTTCAACCGCCTCGCCAAGGACTTCCCCCAGCTCGAGTGCAACGACATGATCGTCGATAACGCCTCCATGCAGTGCGTCAGCAAGCCCCAGCAGTTCGACGTCATGGTCATGCCCAACCTTTACGGTGGCATTCTCTCCAACATCGCCGCTGCCCTCGTTGGTGGCCCCGGTGTCGTTCCCGGCTGCAACATGGGCCGTGACGTCGCCGTCTTCGAGCCCGGCTGCCGTCACGTCGGTCTCGATATCCAGGGCAAGGACCAGGCCAACCCTACCGCTCTTCTCCTCAGCGGTTCCATGCTCCTCCGCCACCTCGGCCTTGATGACCACGCCAACCGCATCTCCAACGCCGTCTACGACGTCATTGCTCAGGGGTAAGTCCTACTACTGCTCCTAACAAGAAAACACGTGCTAACCCCCTCACAGCAAGATCCGCACCCGCGATATGGGCGGCGAGGCCTCCACCCACGAGTTCACTCGCGCCATCCTCGACTCCATGGAGAACTCTCTCTAAAGATACCCCGCAACGTAGGACAAGCCTTGGCCTGAATAGAAAAAGACCATGCGTTTAATCCGACTGCATCTGCGCTCATTTCCATCTTTCGCCTT
Source organism: Neurospora sp. LNF1-1 (assembly GCA_009805225.1). Taxonomy (NCBI): domain Eukaryota; kingdom Fungi; phylum Ascomycota; class Sordariomycetes; order Sordariales; family Sordariaceae; genus Neurospora; species Neurospora sp. LNF1-1. The sequence goes on from RAOM01000135.1 coordinate 48,564, forward strand.
TAATTTACACTGTATAACGGCCCAGCCGCCGCCGGCTGGTTGGAGATACCACGACGGAGGTGATTATTCGTTCATGACCTGGACGAGTAGATTGGGGGAGAAGGGAGCATACACCACCACCTATCATCCCTTGTATTGTACGTAGAGTTGGCTATCCGAATTCCATTTCATTTGTCTGCTATCTATCGGCGATCTTTTGGAGGGGGACAAATCGTGCAATTTCCGAGCAATCCGAAGCATTTACACAGAATATAGGAGTTTTTGATCTTAAAAGGGGCTTCCTCCATGGTCCCTAGGTCGACATTGAATCGTGTTCACAGTTTTCCCATCAAGTTCTACCGAGCGGTCCGCTTTAGCTCTTCCGCATCTCCATCGCCTGTACGGAGTTAGGCTTAGTGGTGGTCCTCTACCGAGGTTCGCTGGTGGAAACATGTTGTCACTTAACCCCCGTCGAGTACGCTACATACCGCTAGTCAGGTCGTTTTTAGCGCCCGGTGTCCACCGCGGCCGGTATGCAGCTAGCAAGAGAAATAGGGCTCCCGGCTCCCGTCTCCTGAAGCTGTAGCAGCCCTGCGGATCGCACGACTTGTCTAGACTTTGGATGACAGCAACAGATGATGAAGACATCAACACTAGGCAACAACATCGCTGCAACACAACACCATTCACAGCGGAAGAGTTCAAAAAGCTCGCCACTTATCGATCAGACAGAACGGTCTACTGAAATCCAGGATGAGACGTCGGCTTGATCCGCTGGAAGGCAAGACGATAAGGTCAGATCGAATCTCAACCATGTCAAGATGTTGTTAATGGCATCGGGCATATTGAGGACGATGCAAGACGAGGTTCCATCGATGCTTCATAGTCGAGCAACATTGGGGAAATATAGGAGACAGACAAGCTCATCGAGAACGGTTGGTATACTCAAAAGGGTGTACCCTGGGATACCATGGATGGGTCAAATATAGAGCTGCTCGTTGGTTGCACTTCCCCATATTTCCTGGGTCCGGTCGAGGCGTCTGAAACCAACAACTTCATCATTTATATTGTCCCCTTTTCTAGCACGGAGATGATCCCGATGGGGACATGAAAAGGACTGAATTGAGACGAATGCAGGATGTGTTGCATACCGCACAGCATAGCATGCCGCGCGTGCAGCGGCGCAGGGCGGAGATGTGCGGAATGTCGACCACTCACGGGACGGGAACATAAAGTGGTCTTGGCCGGCTGTTCTGTAGCATGCTCTACATATTAAGGTATACGTAAGCAGGCAGGTAGGGTCCAGTCCAGTCCAGTCCAGCCCTGGTGGACAATTCTGCAGGCGTAGGGCTGAAGAAGATGGCGTTCCGAACAAGGTTTGAAACCCTGTCTACCTAGGACTAGACCCTGACCTAACCTTCCGCAGGAAGCTTGATGTTTTGGTTGTCGAGGGCTGTGCCGCTGTTGGCTGGCTGCGTGGGGATGGCGTCGTCGAGTTGCCACCACTACCTACCTACCTAGGTAGGTCCTAGAGGCAGAAAGGAACTACGCAACTTCTCAGTTTGATGAAATGAAAGATAGCCCCGAAGACATACTGGGATCTTCAAGGAGGATTCGTTGAATTACTGCGTAGTAGGTAGTAAGCTCGATGGCCTTTAGAGGACATGGGCTCTGACCGGTTTAAAAATCCTTTCTTTGGCTGAAGACACCTCATTCGCTTTCGCAGATAAACACCAAAACAGTAATCCGGGTCGGTAGGACAGGCTACCACCCCATAAAGGTAGGTAAAAATGCGGAGAAGCAAAGACATACATATATGTGGCCTGAAGAAATCATCAGTAGGAGCTGTGAAAGATGACTGCAGGATTCGGTCGGCAAGAGCTGAGCCTCTTGTGAACCCGTCGATTTGCTGACGACAGGCATACACCGACTAACAACTTGTGGACGCCACCACCAACCAGGAGGCTCCGGGGGAAAATTCGAAACAAGAGACCCGAATGGGCAGTGGGGTCTGGGGCAGGAAAGAAACATGTTTCCTAGCGAGGCTGAAGAGGAGGGTAATCGGCTGATATTGAGTGACTGGTCATTTACGTGTTGGTAGTCATGGCGGGATACCCGAGTGGAAGATCGAAGTCTGGCTGAGGGTGACTCGGAGAAGATGACGACGTCTGGATTCGGAAGTAGAAACTGTCTGTCTGCCTTGGATGTTTGGGGAGTATTTATACTTTTGGGTTTTCCCGTGTCGATGATTTTTTTTTTGGACGAGACCTTACGATAGACCACCAAGTAAACCATACACAACAACGAACCAAGAACACCAAGACAGCGAACAGTAGGTAGTAACCATGAGCAACGACATCAAGTTCGCCATCACAGGTGTTCCCACCACTCCCTCCAGCAATGGTAAGCTTCCCTTCCCCCATTTCATACATCCCACCGCCATGATAGCCTATACTAACACAACAAAAACCCACAGGAGCCGTTCCCCTCCGCCGCGAGCTCCGCGACCTCCAAGTCAACTACCCCGAGCAATTCAACCTCTACATCCTCGGCCTCCGCGACTTCCAAGGCCTGGACGAAGCCAAGCTAGCCTCCTACTACCAAGTCGCCGGCATCCACGGCATGCCCTTCAAACCCTGGGGCGGCGTCCCTTCCGACACGGACTGGTCCAACCCCGGTAGCAGCGGCTTCGGCGGTTACTGCACGCACTCGTCCATCCTGTTCATCACCTGGCACCGCCCCTACCTTGCTTTGTACGAGCAAGCCCTCTACGCCTCCGTGCAGGCCGTCGCCAACAAATTTCCCGTGGAAGGGGGACTGAGAGCCAAGTACGTCGCAGCCGCCAAGGAGTTTCGGGCGCCGTACTTTGACTGGGCTAGCCAACCTCCTAAAGGGACACTGGCGTTTCCGGAGTCCCTCTCAGCGCGCACCATACAGGTGGTTGATGTTGATGGGAAGACTAAGGCGATCAATAACCCGCTGAACCGGTTTACTTTCCACCCTGTCAACCCGTCGCCGGGGGACTTCAGCGCGGCGTGGAGCCGATACCCGAGCACGGTCAGGTACCCGAACCGGCTGACGGGGGCGTCGCGGGATGAGCGGATTGCGCCCATCTTGGCGAACGAGCTGGCGTCACTGAGGAATAATGTTAGTCTGTTGTTGCTGAGCTACAAGGACTTTGATGCGTTCAGCTATAACAGGTGGGATCCGAACACCAATCCGGGCGATTTCGGGAGTTTGGAGGATGTGCATAATGAGATTCATGATCGGACGGGCGGGAATGGACATATGTCGAGCCTGGAGGTGTCGGCTTTTGATCCGCTGTTTTGGTTGCATCATATGTAGGTGGCCCCCGGTTTTTTTTTTTTTTTTTTTTTCCTTTCGGTCACACATGACATGACAGGCCCGTCTTGTTGCTGACATTATTTCGTACTCGCAAGTAACGTCGACCGCCTCTGGTCCATCTGGCAAGACCTCAACCCCAATAGCTTCATGAGCCCTCGCCCAGCCCCTTACTCGACCTTCGTCGCTCAAGAGGGCGAAAGCCAGAGCAAGGACACGCCTCTTGAGCCGTTCTGGGACAGGTCTACTGCCAACTTCTGGACGTCGGAGCAGGTCAAGGACAGTACTACCTTCGGATACGCGTATCCCGAGACGCAGAAGTGGAAGTACTCGTCTGTTCAAGAGTACCAGACGGCCATCAAGAAGTCCATCACAGCGTTGTACGGTAGCAATGTCTTTGCCAACTTTGTTGATAATGTCGCCGATCGGACCCCGGCACTGAAGAAGCTGCAGGCAACTGGCGAGGAGAGCAAGAGCGCTGTCTCTGCTGCTGCTGCTCATGCAGTTGAGCTTTCTGGCGCCAAGAAGGTCGCCTCCAAGGTTCATGATGTGTTCCAGCAGCCTGAGGAGAAGGTGCAGAAACCGGTGGTGCCTGTTGAGGAGACGAAGGCCGAGCCAAGCACGCCCGAAGGTATGATAACCTGTTAAAGCATAAAAAGCTCTTCCAAGCTAACAATCGACAGGCCCAATCCCAGAGAACCTCAAGTACCTTGCCCCAGATGGCAAGTACACCGACTGGATCGTCAACGTCCGCGCCCAGAAGCACGGTCTCGGGCAATCCTTCCGTGTCATCGTCTTCCTTGGCGAGTTCAACCCCGACCCAGAGACCTGGGACCACGAGTTCAACTGCGTCGGTCGTGTGTCCGTCTTGGGACGGAGCGCCGAAACCCAGTGCGGCAAGTGCCGCAAGGACAACGCCAACGGCCTGATCGTTTCAGGTACCGTCCCCTTGACATCCGCCTTGCTGCAGGATATCGTGGGCGGCGAGCTCCAGAGCCTCAAGCCTGAGGATGTCATCCCGCATCTTCGCGCCAACTTGAAGTGGAAGGTGGCCCTCTTCAACGGCGAGGAGTACAATCCTGAGGAGGTTCCGGATCTCAAGGTTAGTGTGGCTTCGACGGAGGTGACTATCGATGAGGAAGGATTGCCGCACTACTCTCGTCAGTATACGGTTTATCCTGAGATCACCGAGGGGAAGCCGTGCGGCCACGGCCCCGTGGATCACATCTAAACGGGGGTCCAGCATGAGAGAGGAGGGTGCAAGAGTGTGTCCTGTGTGATGGGATCAAGTAACCGGGTATCGTTATTTCAGCCGTAAAAGATGGCAAAATCCAGAACAAAAAGAAACATAGTTTTTCATCGCCGTAGCCACCCAAACGCCTTCCCAATGCAAAATGAACAAGATATCACAGACAAGACCACCACCACTGTGACGCTCAGAACTGGATGCGACGCTTGCGACCAGTGTACTTGGAGGTGGCCTTGACAATCTTGCCCTTGCGTTCCATCTGCTCCTTCTTCTTGATGATCCAACCCTTGCTGCCCTTTTTGATGTCGCCCTTGCCGCCCTTGCCCTTCTTTCTCTGGTCAAGGACATCGACATCGTCCATGTTTTCGACGACAGCACTGATATCCTTGCCGTTGGTGGCGTCCTTGCCGACCGTGAGGACCAGGTAAAGCTTGACGTTCTTGGTGTTGGGGTCGTCCTCGAGCAGACCGGCGCCGAAGCCAGCCTTGACGGCGGCAGCGGTGATCATTTGCTTTTGTACGTCGTTCTTGGGGTAGAACTGGCAGACGGCTCTGCCGCCGCGTTTTAGCGAGGCGTAGAGGCCGTTGAAGAAGCGCGAAAGTCTGGTGGAGGGGGTAGTGTCGCTGGTTTCGGCGTTGCATAGCCACTGGATGGCACTGATGCTGATGGCGGCGTCGAAGGAACCGGCGCGGAATGGCACGCCCTGGCCGATATCTGCGAGGAAGAGATCGCCCTCGACGTCGCGCTGTAGGGCCGTGTCCAACATGGACGGGCTGATGTCCATGCCTACCCAGACGTGGGGGCCGCCCTCGTCTTCGGGGACGTCCGAGAGAATCTCGCCGGAGAGACCACTGCCGCAACCGATGTCGAGGATGAAACTGGGGGACTTGAGGTCGAGGAGCTCGAGGGCACGACGGGTCATGGAGGCCTGGATATTCTGGACACGCGAGCTGCTGGTGTACTTGCGAGCTTCGGTGTCGTCATAGTGGATATCGGCCGCGCTGGTGTTGTTAGCTTTGGGGAACGAGGAGGAGTGCTTGTCGCGAGGCTGTCGCAGAGTCGTGAACCTACAGGGTATCTTCGGGGCGAGACATGTTGGGCTGGTTGGGCTGAGACTAAACAACGATGGAACAAGACAATTGGCGACTGGATAGAAGAGAGAAGTGATCTTTACTCAAAAAAAGGTGGAAATGCGCCGACAGCTGATGGATGGTGCTGCTGTTCAGCCTGGTTCTGGTGCCGGTGCGGGTGCTGCTGGCGAGCGGTGTGGTGGGACACAAAAAAGTTTCAATGGGCCCTTTTGCATGTGGGGTTGTTCTGGGGTTCTGCCAAGGGCGATCGCTGGTACCTGTAGGATTGGCGCGATAGTCTTATCTTATCATACCTTAACGGCCGCCAATTCCAGCCCATGATGACATTGCCGTGTCTGTCAACTACAGCCCCACTTTAAAACGCGGTCTGTTTAATTGAACACGTCAGGGGTAGCAGTGACGGTTCTTGGAAGGAATAGGGACCGGGACAGGAGCTCCATAGAAGGGGTTCTCTCCAGGTTCACCACCGCAGCCTTGAGCTTTCTCCAGAACAACATCTCCATAACCGATTGCCATTCGACCTGACCTCCACACCACCAGCCAGTTCCCATATTATGCCCGTCTAATTCCAACGCAAAACATTGTCAAGATGTGGATTCTGCCTCTTGTTGGCTATCTCGGCTCCATCGTGGGCTTCTGTTTCCTGACCTTGGCTATTGGTACGTGCTCCTCCTTGAAGCTGCTGCGGGAGACCGACATGCATTTGCTAACAAGGTGTCCATTGCCTTACAGCCTCGGGTCTATACTATCTGTCCGAAGTCGTCGAAGAACATACCGTTGTTGCTAAGCGCTTCCTTACTCGACTTATCTACACCATCATCGTCATCCAGCTTCTACTATGCCTCGTCGATCGATTCCCCTTCTTTCTGACACTGCTCAGCGTTGGCTCCCATGTCGTCTACTTGGGTAATATGCGGAGGTTCCCCTACGTCAAATTGACAGACCCGCTGTTCCTGTTGTCATGTGGTAAGCTTGGGCAAACAAGCCCCTTTCCATCGACTCTCCGTCCCATGTGCCTATGCTAACAGTGGCTGTTCCTACTAGGCCTCGTTCTTGTCAACCATTACCTGTGGTTTAAGCACTTCTCGGGTCACCAAGAGCGTGCCTACCAAAACATGACTTCGTACTACGACATGCCATCGAATGTTCCAACCTTCACCGAAATCGCATCCTACTTCGGCATATGCGTATGGCTGGTTCCCTTCGCTCTCTTTGTCAGCTTGTCTGCAAGTGACAATGTCCTGCCCACGATGGGTAACGAGGCCTCTTCGAGCGGTGGCGCTGGCGGCGTTGGTAGCGATGGTACAAGGGCAAGACGAGGACAGGGCCTGATTAAGTCCGTTGTGGACAACATCCTAGGAGCTGTGGGAGGAGTCACGTCCACAGTGGGCTGGAAGAAGTCCGACGATCGGCTATAGGAGGCCTAGGGAACTGTGAGAAAGAGGAGGGCCAGTTATCATTAATTGCATGTAAGTTCTCGTGTTTGGTGAATTATCAGTGTCAACCGAAAGCTCATCACATACCTAGATTGATATCGAGCAAAAACAAGCGTCTTCATCCTGCTTCGTCCTTCCCCAATCTTCACCAATCGTCCAGCGAATGAGCAGCTCTGCTATACTGTTTGACTCTGCAAAGTTCCAGGTCATCCACGCCAAGCCGCCCCTATCTCGGGTATCGCATTCTGTCGTGACGAAAAACGAGACCGCCCTTACAAACTTACCGCCCAGTATCTGATACCTCTAGCTACTAATACAAGCCCATCGATTAAAGTGTCCGACTAGAAAAGGAGATCCACTGTCAACTCTTCCCACGCCTGGTCGCTTCGTCTATCCGGCTCGCTTCGCGGATGTTGCCACTCAGGCGCCTCGTGTCTTCTCAGCTCTCGACCTTCGGCCCGTCGCACCTCCTTCAGGATATCTTGGACGGCACTAAGATTCCGAGCCGTCAGACAATGGCAGGCCTCTCCGCTTATTGCATGGGCACACCCCAGGTGGTCGTCGTCCACATGAATGTCGGTCGCGCCAGTCAGGTCCAAGGCAGGAACCAACATGACATTCGCCATTGGCTGAAGAACCGCTAGTTCGACCATGCTTCCAAAGTCTCGCTCAGATATTGTCGAAGGGAAGCTGACATCCATAGTCAGTTCGCTATGCTGTGTCAAGAGGTCGTTAATAGGGAAGTCGCCGCCAGTCGAGACGCTGATTGTTGTGACGTCGGAAACATGCTCCCGTCGCGATCCGCTATATTCGCTGTCCGAGTCGGAGTCGGAGCTCATGCCATCTGCCCATCCGGCCCGGAAAGAACCAGCAAGCTCTACGCTCGCTTCATCGGTTGTGCTGGTCCCATCTTCGTTGTCGTCGTAAACGAGGATGACCGACGTGGATCCAAGGTATTCTTCGTCATCTCCCTCATCCTCATCATAATTGATGTAGGGAGGGTAGACGACAGTCAAGGTTTCATGCCCAAGATACCAGTCGCTAGAAGCGACATGAAGGGTGTCATCATACTGGATGGTGTAGGCCATTCTTTTAGGTTTTTGGGTGCCTTTGCCACGGCCCAGAAGTAGGGGTGTTGTTGATCTTGATCCAGTGCGGTGTCGGATGTCTTTAGGGGCTTTGAAGCAAAAGGGAGAAACCAACAAGGTTAACACTCCGGTGAAACGGTCTTTAAAAGGCAGAACAACTCAAACTAAGGGTTCGCCCTATTCGGCCTACCGGTAGAGGATCCCGCCTTCGATGCAACACCGGACATCAAGCCCCGCCATTTCCCCTTCCCATCTCTCGGGATATCTTTTCCTCACGGGACGCCTAGGGCAAGCTTGGGCCTTTTGACATTCCACCACCATGGCAAACTGCATGAGTGGCGTCGTGTGGCAGACTGCTGGTAACCATAGTGGGCCAATAGCACCACTCTGCTAACGAGAAATCTGTCGTACCGTCCTGAGCACGCAATCGTGGAAAGACGAAATTGGGGGAGGGTCTTGCCCATTGGAGGGTGATGGGCGTTGGTGATGGGTTCGGGTCTTTTCCGACACGTTAGAATCGGTATCTCGCAGCTTCTTTCATGCCTGTCTCAGATTTATAGTGGTTGAAGAATGGTTTGGCAGCAGAGGACTTCTACAAAAATCAGGGGCAACCTAGGGAACTTGTAATATCCTCTTACCATATGGTCAACACTGGCACTCTACCACGGAAATCCATTACATTTGCGCTGATCAACGATCAATAGACGAAGGAAACACCACCAGGGGCAACAATAAACCCTCCTCACTCAATCTCCCAGCATCGAGGGATCAATGTTCAAGAACGTCTTACTCCAACCCCACACCACAGCGGATATCATAAAACCTTCCACTCAAATAAACGACTGATATACTCTGTCATATGCCACCTGTCATTGACCGCTTCACACCGCATGAGTCCCATGATCCCAGTCTGCAGTTCCAGTCAAAGAATGGCCGTTTTCCCTCCTGCATCTATCCGTCCGCGCAACAAGGTTGTGCGATGCAAACTCTAGGAGTAGCCTTCATAGAGAAGGTCAACAGCTATTTCCCGTCTACATGGAGCTTTCCCCTCACCCATCCACGGGTGGCCTAGCTGCTGGATACCCTAACTGCAGTAGTTCCAGGTCCCTTCTCCCTATCTCCTGCTCTCCTAACTTTATGGAATCCTTCTGGAAGCAATTCTATGCCTCTCTCACCGCCGGATGGGTACATGCAAAGCCTACTCTAGCTTGGTAATATCACCACGGTCGCATTCCATCTTCACACTCACGGTCATACAACTTCGACTATCCCACTCCCCTGTCTACCATTCTTCAGCTCCATCCACATGCTCTGACGTCTTTCTTAGATCCTCTTTGAGTTCGCTTTTCCATGCCACTTTCGAGGGATTCTGTCATGAAACACACTGCCCCGCGGAATACCAAGATACCAGAACACCACAATGTAACTGGAGATCGCGCAGGATACCGGCGGGTGTTTGTGTATACATGTACCTCTTTGTGATCTTGTGGTTAAAGGACCATACATGCGTTTGCTAGCTTGCTTGCTCGCTACGGTTTCTGCTGGTGCTGGTGCGTGTCCGATAAGCAGCATTGCCAGCATGTTAGGGGGTCTAGGGCCAGGACAGCGAATGACTAGAGCAGCTCCCCTCGCCGTGGCTGACGAACAATTTCCTGCTCTGCCATTCCAGGATCTAAGACAGCAAAGCCAAGTCGGCCACTGCACACCATATTGAATTATGGGCTCCACTCTGACATCACCCTAACGTGCCTAAGCCCCACTCAAGCTGACAAGCTCCTCCCAAGCTCCAAATATGAGGGGTAGCTCTGACACGTAACTTCAACAACAATCACTAGTCACTTTGGCGGAGTGGTTAACGCGCTGCCCTGCTATTCGCAAGAAAGCATGTTTAGGCAGTTCCCTCGGGAGCGCAGGTTCGAATCCTGCAGGTGACGCATTTCTTTTGCCTTTTTCTTCATTTCTTTCTTGCCTCATCGAGATGTCGATGTCGTTTTCGTTTTTTGGAGAACTTCTCGTTGGGTCTTAATTTTTTGCTGTCATAGGATGTTGAGCAGTTGACGACATGGAAGCCGAAAGCCTGAGCAAGATCGTGGTCCCCCAAGCTGTAAGAGTTTATGTTGACCAACGAATGAGAACAAGAATCACTTGGGATTTGGGAGCAGAAGCTGAGAGTCAAGGAAAAGAAGATGTTAGCCATTCCTAGGTATTGCATGTACGTAAAGAAAAGAAGCATGTCGGCCGAAGGCAACCATGTCACGTCAGAGTGTCTACTATACATTTTCAACTCCCAGGTCCTATGCAGCATCGTCATCATACCCATCAAATCCGAACAGGAACGGAGTCCCTCCGAGCAAGCAAATGGCCCTCAGCAACCAGCGAGTTCTTGCATGGCCTTCTTCTGATAAAGTCTTCCAAATTCTTCAACGTCGACTCCGCAATCTCTGTCAAGGCCTCCTCTGTGAAGAAAGCTTGATGGCCGCAAATTAACACGTTGTGGAATGTGGTCAACCGCGTCAGGTCATCGTCCTGAATGATTTGACCACTGTGATCCTGGTAGAACAAGGCGCTCTCTCCCTCGTAGACATCAAGCGCGAGCCCACCCAGTTGATGATTCTTGAGGGCGTCAATGACAGCCCTGGTCTTGATCAAGCCACCGCGCGACGTGTTGACGAGCATGGCGTTCTCCTTCATCATGGCGAGCGTCTGCTCGTTGATCATGTGCTTCGTCTGGTCTGTCAGAGGACAGTGGAGAGACACGAAGTCGCATTGTGGCAGCAGCTCGTCGAGACTGGCGTACTCGCCGTACGGCTTGAAGGCATCGGTAGGATAGGGGTCGTAGGCGATCAGCTTGCAGCCGAAGCCCTGGAGGATGCGAGCAAGACTGATACCGATCCTGCCAGTGCCAATAATACCGACTGTCTTGCCATGGAGGTTCCGACCGAGCAGGCCATCGATGTTGAAGTTGCCCTCGCGCACGCGGATGTAGGCTCGGTGAGTCTTGCGGTTGAGGGTCTGGATCAGGGCAATTGCAAACTCGGCGACGGCTTCGGGTGAGTACGAGGGAACGTTGGCGACGAAGAAGCGTAGACGCTCAGCTTCCTCGAGATCGACATTGTTGTAGCCGGCGCAGCGGAGGAGGATGGCTCGTACGCCTTCTTGGCGGAGAGCCTGCAGGACAGGCGCATTAAGCGTGTCATTGACGAAGACACAAACGGCAGTGGCACCGACCGCAAGAGGGACAGTCTCAACAGAGAGAGGGAAGTCGTGGAAAACGAGCTCGATGTGAGGAGCTTGGGAGCCTTCCACTTGGCCGTAGCGGGTAGCGAGTAGTTGGGAAAGATATTCTCTGTCGTAAGGCTTCGCGCTGAAAACGGCCACTTTCATGGTGGTAGCCCCCGCTGTGGGTGTCGACGTAGTGGTTGGAGAAGTGCCGGGGTAGTCGGGAGGCTAACGGCTGATGGGGCGCTTTACGGGCAACTCTATTTCGAGGTCAAATGATGAACTGTGATACCAGGAGAAAAGATGCGGTTGAGGAATGTAGCAATACAAAGTGTAAGAAGAGATCATAAGAGAGAGATTGTATCAGCGTAGAAGTACTGTGGTTGCGAGCAAAAGTAAAACCCCCTTCAGGTTGTCAGGTTTCTGGCACGGACCGTCGTGCGCTTCCCGTGATGCCTCGTCGCTGTTATCAGAAGCCACTGCCTACCTGCTGAACCACTAACATTTTTCTTTCAGGAGTTCCCGGCCAAGACGCAAAGCAACTTGCGAACCTAGCGTCGTGGGTTTGTCTGCCAGTGCCTGCAATCGCCAAGAACCCGCTGAAGAAACAGCGATCCATGTTCGGGATGGGGATTACAAGGGGAAGAGCACTCGGGGCAAACACGTCGTTTTCGCCCTTGAAACGAAGTAACAAACTCAAATTGGCCATGGGCTCTGGGGTGGTCTGGACTAAATTTAGCGAGTGGGAGCTAACTGGGGGCAGGACGGTGCTTCCCGTTGCCGACCCGTGCGGCCCGCTTGATGACCGACATCTCCGGGGCGAAAAGAGGACTTGGGTAATTACCGTGCCGTGGAGCTTAGGTAATAAAAACAATCTGGCCAAGCAAAGGCCTTTACCATAAGACATGGAATCAATATTTTTGGCACGTTTCCGACCTGCATATATAGGAATATGAGGGAGTGTCCCTCGAGGTCAAATGGTGCCAAGCAAGTGGAACCGGGCTCAGGGGTAAAGTAAATAGATCATTGACGGATTGTCTCGCAAAAAAAATGAAAATATGGGCCTGCCCATGCTACGGCATCCGAGAATCGAAGTATGCCTTTTTCCCTGTCCATAACTCCTATCTATACCATGTATATGCCGTTTTGTTGTATCCCTAACACCTAGAATGATACGCAAACTCAATACTCCTCCCAGAACACCTGCACTTGACTGAGGGAAGTCCTTGGAGAGGCGGTTGAAGGTGCCACGAAAGAGACCATCGGCGAGCTTCATGATGTTGGCCTTGTGAATGCAGATAACCTTCTTGCGCTGGTTGGCAAGGGCTAACTGGGGGCAACCTTCTCCTTTCCTCTCCTTGTGATGCCCGTCACCGCCGCTTCAATGCCGGTTGTTCGAGCAGTCGTGACACATGTCGCCGGGGTATTGGACACTCTCGCCGCAAGTACAGGCCTTGCAGGCGCAGATGTACTGCCCGCCCTCCGAAGGGGACTGGTACTGGTAGCTGGAGGAGTCGCTCCCCCTACGGCTCTGGGAGCCAGAAAACCCGTCGGAGAACCCGTAGTAGGGGTCGAATGGTGCGGCCGGGGCCGGGGTCGGGGCTGGGGCTGGGGCCTTGGTGTTGTAGCTTTTGGCCTTGTTGCCTGACTTGAAGAAATGCATTTTTGGTCTTGGCAGAGGCAGCTGCGCGCGTCGTTGATGGGTTTGGTCTTGGCGGTTTCGGCTTTGCGAATATCTTCGAGGTCTGGTCTTATCCTTGTGATGCCTCTTCGAGGTCTTTCAACGACTGAATAAAGTCTTGGGAGGGCTATGTCTTTCGTCGCGAAGGTTAGCGTAATACTTGGTAGGAGAAAGTAACATCCGTTGACCTACCTGCTGGGAACTGATGGTAGATATTTAACTGTCACGATGAGGATGTCAGCGATGAGTGGAATGAAAGAAGTTCGAAAGTTCAGTCTGGAAGCGGGGTCTTTATCAGATATCGGAGGTCAGTTCTTCCTCTGAATCATCTCAACTTCCAACTGCAAGGCTGCCAGTCTGTTACAGATTCAGACATCTGATCTCTTGCTGAGGTTAAATTAAGGTCAGGCCTCAACGAGTCTCCACTCTCTCCTTTGTGGTATCAAAAGGTGTGTATAAGGCTGAATTGCGAAGTCCCAATCTCGTTGAAAGTTGGGGGCTTCGACTGGAGCCAACACAGTAGAAGGCGTCCTGGATGGGGCAGAAGGCGGTGAAAGCAGGGTTCCCAAGTCGAGCCGGAGACCGGTCGCGGTTGCCTTATCGTCACTTGCATGCCGAGGATGCTTACTCCTTCCTAAGATACCTTGGCTGTGCTCTAAGTGGTGCAGCTGTGAATTCGAGGCAGATTGCATGCTTGATGAAGCAGAGTCAAGTCTTCCCAAACAGGTGCGTGTACCAACGTGTAAGTGGAAGATATGAGTACCTCATGATTAAGAGATTGTGCGTCGATACAGTCTCCAACATCCAAAAAAAATACAGTACTTTTGTCGGCGACGCCTCCCACGGTAATATACCCGGCGACCGCATCAACGGTGTTGAGGACCAGGAGCGGACCGAGGCCGGGGGAATGCATGTCGTTGAAAAAAGACTGGTACGGGTAGTAGCGAATATGACCCCCAACTACCGTCATCTCTATCGGCAGCAAGAGATGAACATGACACTTTTCCGAGATCACACCACTGCATTTAATTTGACGGATCTCCACCCGATCTCGTTCCTTCCATTCCTGTAGCAGAATGACCAATGAGGATATGGGTGTGACTGGAGGTCATATGCAAGGCACCAGGCACCAGGGGACAAGGAGAATGGCAAGCGCGATAATAGGACCAGTGCAAGGAACCGAATGGAGAAGACACGGCAGGAGTGGAGCGAAAGGTGGAAGAGCATGGGAGGCTCAGGAGGGAGGGAATAAACTGTCGTTAATTCCAGTCGGCGAATGCCGCCGGTCGTGCGTGGCTGCATGTCGCCAGGAGTCAAATCGATCGGTCAAAAATGTCGAAAAGGACAACCTGCAGCGGCTGAGGCGCTTCAGATACAGCCGGGATGCTGATGTCCAAAACTGAGGCCAATAATTGCTGAACAGTTGCGGTTATGCCTGCATGAAATTGCAAAATATGTTGTTGATTCTTCGACATCATCCATTGACCAAAGATCCTATCAAAGCCGCCGGAGAGAAAAGGGGTCATGAGCCAGGTGCATGCAGGCCACCATGTAGGCTGTGACCAAAACGTGGGCAAAAATCAGGTGAAAATCCTATCAAACATGCTAAACTTGTGGCATCACCATTGATCCTTCCAAAGAAGAACAACGAATTCGAGGAAAGTGCAAAAGGAAGGAATGTGTTTTGGGCTAAGGTAGGCAAGACGTATCAAGCACAGAAACCCGTCATTTCGACCAAAGAAATAGCAAGAGCGACAACCTTCTCACAAGCGGCCACGAACCGCGATCAATGAATCCAAACACCACCTCATTTGCCACACCAGTGCTTGCGAACCCCAACACAATGATGCGCCCGTGTTACACAGAGCAGTGTCGGGCAACACATGCCAAGAGACCACCAACACCACGATATGGTGTATCGTCCGAAAGGCAGCCCCAAGTCTACACCTGGCTGGTCCCCAGTACCCCGACCCCGAAGCCAGAAAGCCGAGATATCCGACAAGGTCACTGTACGAGATGCAGAATGCACCCGACTAATGGAGTTGAGGGGTTCTTACCTATGGAGCTTATTAAGGTGATTTTTCCTTTCCACGCCCAGTAGCGCAAGTTCCCCTCGCGAATGGAGCTACCTAAAGACTCGGTGAGACGATGATTTTACAAAAATAGCCCCTATACCGAGTGTGAGTATGGACATATTCTGTGCCAACGCTAATGCGCTGTGGCAGCCGGGGGAGGGAATAACATCTTTAAACCCGGGAGACATCTAGGCCGTCTCGCAAGCACAAACCTCTCAACCTTCCATTCATCGTCATCGCCCGTTCGTACTCCCCTTCTCTCAAAGAATTGAAGCACACTGAAGCAGGTCCAGGCTTTCAGAAAGTCGCACAAGCAACAGAAGAAACCACTCGCTCCGTGCGTTGCGCGGTTGCGGACGGGACACAAACACCTCTCCTCTTCTCCCAAGTTCCAGGATCAACCGTGACGATTTTGGGACATAGGCCGAACTGACAAATTTCACTCCTCCTAACCAGAAGTAGCAAGACAAGTCAGTTTTGATACTGTATTACAAAAACCATCCCACTTCTTTCCGCGCCCTCCCTTCCATCCCCGTCCATCCTTTTGCTTCAGTCCGCTAATAACACCACCGTCACCACCAACTCACCCGCCTTCCCGTACGTGTCATCCGTTCCGTCTATCTGCCGATTGCTTCTTGTTTAGTTCGGTCCCGGCTTTCTTCCCTCCCAGAGCCAAAGGTCAATTCCAATAGCTCGGTTTTGGTAGTTGCCCGCCCGTGTATGACCCGACGGGAAACCAGTTCGTTCGATTCTTGGGACGGCTATAGCAAGGACGGGCAGTAACGTTATTGCCGCCAATATTGGAATTAGTGAACCAGAACATTCCTACCTCCACCCACCCGCTTCTTCCTTGCGTCTTTATCGAGCATTGCAGGGAGCAGACGGGCAAACCCTCCGGTGATGACCGACAGAGATTCAACGGTTAACAACCCGGAAGTGTCAGTTGAACACATTGTCATTCATCGTTCATTGGCATTGCCTCTAACACCTGCCATGGACCTTGACCCATCGACATGGAGCCCTAGACCTAGAGCCCCAGACCCAGACAGCCTTCATCGAAACCTGGAAGGTAGTTCAATAACGTTACCAGTTCATGTCTGCGTAACATTACCTGAACTAAACAGGATCACCAAAGCGTGTCAGGCTTGACCTTGCCTTCATTGCCATGCCGTTTTTCATGCAAGTCGCGGATAGAGGGCTTGACAGATGACAGTTCATATCAGGCGCTGGGGAGGGCCTGGAAGATAAGTAGGACGAGGACTTCCAAAAAGTGACGATACTTTAATGTCTACATACAGTCAGGTGAAATTGCACATGTGAGAAGCACAGTCTCACCAGGATCCGTCCCTTTCATGCTGATTTCCATTGGTTTTATCATGCCATCGAAGAGTAGAATACACGGCAGTCCCATGATGTCAAACCCTCCGTATCGTATCCAAACATGGTAACATCCGATTTCAACCTTGACTTGATACCTCCAGAAGTAAGAGAAAAGAAAAAATGCAACCGTAAAATGCAACCGTTACCATCCGATAAAGCATTGCAACCCCCACCACGACCGCCGCCTCCGCCTCTTGATAGCCAAGTAACCAAGATCTAACAGCCTCGAGGTATGGAGAACACATGATGATATCCAACGATTATAATGATCCGACTTCGACTTGTGCCCTGTCTAGATACACCAAGAAACCAACCCATTGGAAAAGACAAAAATGAAGTGAAAAGCATACCGCCTACCCTTGTAACTGTCCATACATGTGTTGACCCTTGCGGAAGCGGCTCTAACCGACTCCATCATGACATCAAGTAGACATTTTGTTTCTCTTTCCATCAATGAACGAACGTCTGATCAATGCCCCCCCCGTACAGCCCGATCATATCCAAAAAAAAAAAAAGTAACCACCTCCGCCACACCACCCAAATCAAGGCACACACAACCTACCATACACATGCCACCCGACGAAACAGATATGCCAACCCGTCCCTTCCTTGACTGCCCTGCCCTGCTCAAGTAGTATAATAAAAATCAGGCCTCATATCCCCCAACTTATCAATCTGCTTCTCATCCAGTCCCTCAACAAGATGATCCCTCTCACCCCTCAACCTCTTTCCATTCTCCCGCCTCAACAGCGTCGTCATAAGAATGGACCCGCCGAAAAGAAAGACGGCCAGGAACCCCATGACGATACCATGGCCCGTCTTGTGGTTAGCGTAGATATTGCTGCTGATGACTCCGGACAGGTTACCCCAGCCGATGACGAAGCCCAGAACGACGCCGCGCTTGTACACGCCCTCGATGTTATTGGCCATCCAGGTGACGGTGTTGGAGATGCAGGGGTAGATGCCCAGCGCAGCTAAAAAGACGCCGGCGTACTGCACAGCGGGGGAGTTGGAAGCCAAAAGCATAGCGAAGCCGGCGACGCCGATGACGGAGACGACGATATTGCAGAGCCCACGCTGGCGGGTGCGGTCGGCGACGTAGCCGATGACCACGGTAAAAACGGCGGCGACGGCGTAGGGCGGTACCGACATGAGCTGCGACCGGACCGTCGACGTGTTCCAGCCGAGATCCTTAATGATGGCTGGGAGGAAGAGCGAGAAGGCGTACAGCGGCATGTCGCAGCCCATGTAGATGACCATGCCCAGCCACATCTTCCAGTCGCGCAGGGACTGGTACAGGTACGCCATCTGGAAGGTCTCGTGCTCGGCCGATGCCTGCTGGTCGAGCTTGAGGCGGCGGATGACGCGGGCGCGGTCGTCTTCGGACAAGAATTTGGCCTCGTCGGGGAAATCGTGCACCATCCAGAAGGAGATGAAGCCAAAGATGACGGTGAGGAGCCCTTCGAGGATGAATATCCAGGCCCAGCCGGCCCGGCCGCCGATGCCGTCCATGTTCTCGATGGCGGCGGCGAGCAAGCCGCCGAAGGAGCCCGAGAGCGCCGCGGCCGAGAAGAAGATGGCGGCGCGGAGGCCGAACTCGGAGCGCTTGTACCAGCACGACAGGTAGTAGTTGATGCCCGGGAACAGACCGGCCTCGGCCAGGCCGAGAAACCATCTGGCTGCCATCAAACCAGACCAGTTGTAACAGAAACCCATGCCCAACATGCTAGCACCCCAAAGAACCCTGCAATTTTTGATCGGTCAGCATATTGCACGGGAGCACACTCGAGAGAAAGAAAGAAAGACAGTGTGGGCAACTAACATGATAATGGGAATGAAGACAGAAGGACGGAACTTCTTTAGCATAATATTCGTAATCGGCTCAAACACGGCATACGAGACGAAGAAAATGCTGAGAGAAGCGCTGTATTGGCCATCGGACAAGCCCAGATCCTTTTGAACACCGGCGATCTTAGCATTGCCGATGTTTGTGCGATCCAAGAAGGCGAGAAGATAGAGTAGGCATAGCTAGTAGGAGACATATTAGATTTGCTCAACGGTGAAAGCATGTGAATAGTAGGTATGTAGCGGCTCGCTTACCCATGGGATGAGCATGAAATCGAGACGTCGAACGAGTTTGCGGTCCTAGAGTGAAGGCTGTTAGCATTGTGTGAGGGTTATTGCTGAACCTGACCAGGGTGAGTGGTTGAAGCATGAACATACAATCTCTGCCTTCTCTTCATCGGTCCGGTGAGCATCCGGATCAGCGGGAAGGTTGACGCCCTCTTCATGGGTAGAGACGCGGTGGCCTTCGCCAGACGACTTTTCCTTATCTTCGGTCATGGTTGATGAGCTCTCGACGTAGTACTTCCCCTTGGATCTGAAGGAGAATATTCGGGCTGTGGTGTGGTAGAACAGAACGTGTCAGTTATGTAACCAGTGACTGGCCTTCCACGATGAGATGCTGAGTTTTCGGGTGGTGCTGATGACGGGAGAGGTTGGAGCCTTGCGCGCCGTTCGTTGTCTGTCTGAGGTTTCAGACGGCAAGATGTGATAAGAAACCGATTACTTATAACGTCCTCGGAATTGCCTCTGAAGATCTCAAAATAGGCAAAGCGGGAGAGGATATTGCACGGGAAGGAAAAAAAACACAAAGAATGAATGGATGAGGTGGAAGTAGAAAATCGGGAAGATTGGATGGGACGAGCTCTTATCTGCAAATTGGCACCAAAAAGGGAGGGAGGGGAAGGCAGGGAATCATGTATCATCACAACGAATCGGCAATGGATATGATACGAATCGAGAACAATGACGAACCCATTGCTCATGTTTGCCCAATACGGGGCAGCCTGATTCTGGAATTTGGTCGGCGTGGGTCTTTTTTTTTTGCTTCGGAAATCCTCACGCGGGGGGCGTCACTCGGTCCTAATCTGCCGAGCTGTCGCAATGTCCTTTTCTTTTTTGCGTTAGGGACGTCAAAGAGGGATTGGTAAAGCTGGAGAGGTGGAGTTTGTGGAGCTTTCCCCAGACGAAGGTGAACAAAACAGAACTCCACGTTTCCAGGTTCCGGCCACGCTAAGTTGAGAAGATCCTGGGGATGTAGATCGGAGCAAAGGAGGAGATTGGCGAGCGTCGAAGCAACCCAAACCGGAAATTCCGCCGCAAAACGTGACAAGCTTTTGTCTTGCAGTTCGGCACTTTGACCTGGATAACTCGCCGGCCAGGACGCAATTGGGTCGATGGAACCCTCCTACTGTGTCGAAGAAGCCCTCTTCCAATGCTGACCCTATTTGAGATTCTGAGGTAGGGCAACGATTGCACGGCTGTTAGTGTTTGCTGTACCGGTACAGCCCAGGGAGGGGAATGGGGGTGAATTGGAGTGAGGGACAGAGAACAATGGAATGTGTGGCCCAAAATAGGTTATTCCCGAGGATGGGGGACGATGGGTGCAGGTGGGGTTGATAATGCGGAGAGGAGGAGGCTAAACCAGCTGGGGCAGCTTATAAGTAGTTTGCAGCATATCCGACACGCCGCATATGCGCCTACGGGCCCCACTGGAACAGATGGACGGCAGATCCCATACATATTGTCCCATTATCCTTAACCACCGATTACCAATGCACTCAACACCGCCTCTATCCCTGCTCCTGGCACACCTTTATACCTCGGTGTTCGTAGAGGTACATGACAGCCAGCCATGAAGGCATATCAATGATCGTGAGCATGGATACTGGGGTTGGGCAAACATTCACGTGGAAGTGGTGGTCTCCCTAATGCTAGGAGCCTCAGGCTTGCTGCTTGCTCCCTTCTGCGGTCCCAGTATGTTGGGATCCTGGTTGATAATATCCCCTCAATCTCACATCTTACCAAGACGCTTTCTAGCATCTGTCATTACAGCACTGACCAGACTTGTCAAACTGAACTCCAGAGTGTTCTGTTGCATACGTTCTTCGTCCACAGGGAATACCCCGCTTCAGCAACCTCAACAATAACACGATTCGGGAGGGGTGCCTTTTTGGTTGGTTTCCGGACAGCCTTCTAGCTGACTTTCTCATGTCCGTGACCCACATGTGGTGAGATTCTCTCGTCCGAAGACGAGGTGTTCAACGCGACCGGAGAGTCGGACAGTTATACCCAGACAGGGAGGTGCATTTTCATCTTTCTAGAACCCCCTTGGAACATCGGCACCGGTGATGCCTGCTTCGTGGTTCGTCAGAGGCTAGCAAACGAGGGAGCAAGAAGTACTTGTGCTCGTGTCTGAACCGCCAAGCGGGAGTGGTGTGCTGCCTCACACCACTTGCTTGTTCCATGGCCTTGGAACATGGCAGCCGGAAGTAAACCCTAGCAGAATTTTGGGAAGTGCGTAAGGGAGTGTCTTTTTCATGCCGGGCTTGACGCTCATGTAACTGATAGACCAGGAATGTCAGATAAATGACTTTTCTTGACCAAGATAATCTGGCATCCGTCATCTGTGGGCGACATGGTGTCTCAGCAGGCCTTGTATCACCAAATCCTCAACCCTAGGAGGCCCCCCTCAAGCGCACAGCAGCAACTGGTAACTTTTGGCCATTACGGCCTTTAGTGA
Source organism: Neurospora sp. LNF1-1 (assembly GCA_009805225.1). NCBI lineage: Eukaryota > Fungi > Ascomycota > Sordariomycetes > Sordariales > Sordariaceae > Neurospora > Neurospora sp. LNF1-1. The sequence continues at coordinate 69,689 of RAOM01000135.1, forward strand.
GACTCATGTACCAGATTATTCATTGTTGGCGGTCCGAAGAACGGCGTGCTCGGCGACTGGGCGCGCAGAATTCGCCAAGTCGGTCATTCATGTTTCAGACAGGAGAAGGGAGGTTTGACACAGACTGCCGTTCCGAATCTCTGGTCGTTGCTGGGCGCGCTAGATAAAGGAAATGCATATGGATGAGGTCAAGGTGTGTTGCAACCCGAGTACTAGTTCCGAAGAGAGAACGTGTTGTGCACTGTCTTGGTGGACAATTCGTTGAAACCACTTTCTTATTCAAGCTTGGCAGACGGCGCGGCATGGACAAAAGCATGGCTTGTTTGCTCCCATGCGGACGCCACACGAAAAGGGGCAGATGACAATGCCCGGTTCTGGGAGAAACGGGGAGTCAAGAAAGACGGCGGTGTTTTGGAGTTTGGTTAGTTTCTGGGTGGACCAAGTTTGCTTTGTGTGAAGGCGCGGTCCTTTCGGTTTACCGTTGCTGGCTAGCTGCTGTAGTCCGTCGCCCAAGAGGCCAGCACTATTGCTTTGGGAAACTTTTCAGGCGTGTACCCGCTCAGGCGACAGCGTATACCATGGTCATGATTTGTGGGTTATCGTTTGGCAGGTCTCGCCTGCAATAGCGGCCCATGAGCAAGCAGCCGCTGTCTGGTAGGACTACTTGCGATCCACGTGCTAAGACGTTCCGCCAGATCTGTGGCTGTACTCAACAAGAAGAAAAGCAATTAGCTATGGAAATATTGACGACGTTTTTGGGAAATATCAAAGGATTTCCAGCTCCTGACACTAGTCGAACCGTGTCACCAAGCTGCTGCGAGCGGCCGGCTCGTCCATTGCGTCTGTCCAACCTGCTTCCAAAGCGAACAGTGGCCTCTCGCTAAGAGGCAAACTGTGGCCTCTTCTTTGAGTTTTCTGGACAAGGACAGAAGGTAGAGATAGTGGCCAATGTGTGTAGGGCTGTAATCCGGTACTTGTACGTGTCTATGACTGGGGACATGGGCTGTAGTGTTTTGGGAAGAGGCTAGAGGACGCTTACCTGGACAATATCGGCGGCCAAGTCTCCTCTTGGCTTGGACGGCATCAACCCCATGATAGCTCCATCGATCGGGACGGGCCAGAGCAGCCTCTGGGCTAGCTCGCTGGGTACTGGTACGCAGTGGCCAAGACGAGAAGCGGATTTCTAGCTTGCTTCTGTGCTTCCTTCCTCCCCTGGCGCTAATAAAAGCCACCATTTGCTTGGTAGGACTGGCAAACTGGGGACTGGGCCTTGGACATGGGGTCAGTCGGCCATGTGGCATGGACATTCTTTTCCCATGGCGGTTTGTTATGGATGGATTCATGGCGGTTTGCTGTGCCTCGAGGCTCGAGGGCTGTGCGGTGGAATGCTATGGCTGCAGGAGCAATTAGGAGAATTGTGCCAAACGACGAGCAACATCTGCCAGCTCCCGATGAGGGCCATGTCGAAGGTCTCTGGAAAGGTGCAGTGCGTCGGGTGTCCGGCTACACGACCAAGCGGTGAATAGCAGGTTGGCTGTTGGGGTCCATGGCGATCCAGGGGATCCCTCCTTGAGCTGCTGTCGTCCAGATAGGCAGGTGTCTGTCCTCTCAAGTATGGGTACGCTATGCGGTGGATGCTGTGTTGCCATGGCGGCAGGGTATCTCGAGGCTTTTGGTGGTGGTGATATATTGGACTTGGCGTCATCAAACACCTGCACCGTCTGCACCGTCTGCGCCGGACTGACAACCAGTCGTCCAAGCCGTAACTTAGCGTGGGGGGGGGGGCGGGGGGGGGG
>RAOM01000136.1:0-71345 GCA_009805225.1 Neurospora sp. LNF1-1
CTGCCCAATGGTTAGATTGACAAACAGATCACGGTCTTCTTCAACGACATGCTATCCAACGTAGACATCCCATCTCCTCCATCAAAGCTCTAATCTCCTCACTCCCCGCGGGTCAAGTCTGTGGTTCTAGACTTGCTCTGGGGAGTGAGGAGATTAGAGCTTTGATGGAGGAGATGGGATGTCTACGTTGGATAGCATGTCGTTGAAGAAGACCGTGATCTGTTTGTCAATCTAACCATTGGGCAGAGGGGTTTTCGACCATGGCATGGCATGGAGTTAAGGGGAAAAGTATATATATATATATATATATATATATATATGTATCGCGTTCACCTTGTCCTACATGGTGACCCCTTCTGCCCTCCTGACGATCTTCACCAGTCCCTCCTCCTCCTCCTCCTCCTCAAACGTACTAGCTTAGGGTTTATCTTCGAGTTCCCAAGATGGTTCATCTCACGCAGGTTGTTTTTGGTGGGCTGGTGGCGTGGCCGACTAGCGTCACTGCTGCTGCCACGGGCGACAAGAAGCCATGGCCTCAGGGTGTCTCGTTGAAGTCCTTCATTGGCACTGGTAAGAACCCTTTTCTTCTGAACGACTTCAACAGAGGACCACACTGACATCCGACTCCCCAACAGAACAAAAGATCGCCCTTAGAAGAAGATTTGATGAGGATAATGCCGGGGTGAGGTGGAGGGAAGGGGGTGAAGTCTTGAACTGTTTTTGAGTTCATTTGAAGGTCTTGTAAATATATGAAGTGGTCTATACAAACTGTTGGATCCAAATCGTTCTCGGTATCTAGAGTGGTGTGTGTAATGTACATGCCATTTTTCATCGTTCTGGTAAAACTTACAGCAACATCACCATTCCCCCGCCTTATGTCTTGGTAGTATACAATTCTCTTTCCCTTCCCTCTTCCCTCTCTCAGTCTCGTCGTCTTAATGATTTATGCCGCCGCCGCCGCCGCCGCCCATCGCAAAAAAACACCACCCATGCAAAACAAATGTCCGCCCGCGGTGTGGCCTCTCAATCTCCTTCTTTTTGAGGTAGCCGATGTATAAAGATGTCCGTCTGATTATTGAGTGTGGTTTCAAGGAAAACGGATAGATAACCCAACTGGCAATGATTACCACTGCAGTCCGTTATCATCCTCCTCCACCCACCAACGCCGATATGGGATGATGCAATTTTCCTTCTTTCGAGTTTCTTCGGAACGGGAGGCACGTTTACTCCTTCTTAGTATGGTCCTTCTTCTCCTCACCATCCTTCTTGGTCTCTGTCGACGACCCTTCCGATCCATCCTTCTGCTGATGAGCAGGGTGGTTGGTCAGGTTATGCCACAGCGACTTGAGGAAGCCTTCATTCTTGTGGTCCTCGGTGGAAGAAGAAGAAGTCTCAGACCTGTTAGGCATGCGTCGAAAAGTTAGCTGGATGTTATCGTAAACAAAAGAACCGTAAGACTCTCTTATCCAAGAATAGTAATCCAAAAGGGGCCGGGGTGTCTCACGTCGACGACGACTTGTGGAGGTTCATAACGCGCTTAGCCGTCTTGTCGCCCATCTCGTCCGCTAGCATCTCGACTATCGTGCGCTGGTTGGGGCTCAGGTACTTGGGCATATTGACGCGGAACTCGACGCGCAGGTCACCCCTGGCTCCACGGCGGCCCTTGAGCTTGGGCATACCCTTGCCCGCCATCGTCATCTTGTCGCCTGTGTTGGTGCCGGTGGCGACACGGACCTTGGCGTCGCCCTCGAGAGTGGGGATCGTGACTTCGCCGCCGAGGATGGCCGTGGTGAGCGGTATCGTCGCCGTGTAGAGGATGTCGGATCCATGGCGCTGGAACTTGGGGTCGGGTGCAACCCGGACGTGGACGAACAGGTCGCCCTTGGTACCCTGGGCGTTGGGGTTCGATTGTCTGCCTAATGGGGGCGCGTCGCCCTCGCCGCTGATCCGTAGCTTCATGCCGTCCTCGATACCGCCGGGGATGTCGACCACCAATGTCTTGCGCTCCCTCACCACACCGTCGCCCGAGCAGGTCGGGCACTCGGATCCCTTGGGCGTCACCATGCCGCTGCCGCTGCAGGCGTTGCAGACGGTGCCCATCTGGAAGCCGCCCATCACTGTGACGACCTTTTGACCGGTACCGCCGCAAGACTTGCAGGTCGACCTCTGAGTGCCCTTCTTCAAACCGCTGCCGGCACATGTGCCGCATTCCGTCAGTGGCAGGATTGTAATGGTCTTTTTTGTTCCCTTGGCCGCTTCCATGAACGACACCTGCACCTGCACCTCGATATCGTCACCCTCGAAAATCTCCTGCTGGAACGGACTCCGACCGCCGCCCCCAAAGGGACCACGGCCACCGCCGGTGAATGCTGAGAAGAGGTCATCAAGGTTGATGTTTGCACCGAATCCGCCGCGTCCGCCGAAGCCGCCGAAGGGGTGCGCGCCGCCAAACGGATCACCGCCGGGGCCGGGGTGGCCGGCTGAAGTGTCGTAGCCAGCAGCGCCGAACTGGTCGAACTGCTTCCTCTTCTCGGGATCGGATAGGATTTCGTAGGCGGACTGGATCTCGGCGAACTTGTCCTTGGCGTCGGCATCCTTGTTCGTATCGGGGTGGTACTTCTTGGCTAGGCCGTAGTAGGCCTTCTTGATGTCGGATTGCGCGGCGCTCTTGTCAACACCCAGTATCCCGTAGGGGTCGCGAGGTGTAGCAAGCAGTCGGTTGGTGGTGTGGAAGGTCTATGATCAAGCAAGGAGCTGGTCAGCATGTGGCTGAAACGCACGGAGCAAAAGTGAACAAGACGTCATCGGGACCTACCCTTGGCTTCGAGACAGGACTTATCGGAGAAGTGGGTGTCGTTGAGCGGCTGGTGCGAGGCCTGGCAACTACAGTAAAGCCAGCAGCGGAAGCCTTCCTTCCGGCGCAGGTTCTAAACTTCTGGCGACGGCATATTTGCGCGGGGGAGAACTGGCGAGCCGGGAGGGCTGCCTTGGACAGAACGGATGAGTTCATCTCGATCTAGATATGGATGGGTACTGTATATTCGGGTTTCGTCGGTAGATAGTGCGGGCCAGTAGCTAATAGGAAATTACCACAACTTCTACTTCAGACAAATAAGGAGTGTGTGTATTGACAACTCGAGCGGTATGGCGGAGGACAGCCTGGACCAAACACCGTGTTTTTCGATGGAGAGGAGAGAAGTTCGCAAAGGGTTACGAAAGAAGGTCGTCGGAAGCACTTGGGAACAACCATGCAGTCAACTTTTTGTCGCCGAATCACAAATGCCATTGGGCCGTTGGGGAAGATGGGGGGTTCGGCCTTGGCATTCAGAGCACTTAAGCTGCTCAAAAGTGGGGAATTCGGGAACCTCGCTGGTCTCCAAAGTCTCTAGAAATCACCACCGCCTTCTTTCTGCCCCACCACGTCTTCCCAACCGCGAATCGCCATTTGCGCTGCGGCAAAACACCATGCTGCTGATGGCCCGGGATCCCACCGGACTATGAGGTCCAAGGGGGAGACGGGATGGGGTTGGGGGTCCCAAAACATTTGGGTCCGTGGTGGTAACCACAATCATCAATTCCTATATAAATTCCCATATGTGCCATGCCATTGTGCGTTGTGTGCCTGCCGTCGAAAAATTCCCCAAATAACCATCATAAGTCCATTGCGCCAAGTCGGTTCCAGTCGATCGAAGCAGAAAAAGTCAAAGATATCCGAATAGCGCCCATACAATTCCCAGTCCACACCAAAGCAGGCATCGTCAATAACCACAAGAAAAAGAAACTGGATCGTGAGGACTCTTTCACAGCACCGTCAACCGATAGCTGTGGTGGAAGAAGGGTGGTTCCGTAACCCCCCGAGTCAGCTTCCCGCACCATGCCGTCACCTCTCATTCCTCCGGAGGCAAGGTGATGTATTCCCTCGGCTTGATAACCCTCTTCTTGGGTACCCCATGGGAGGTGCGAATCTTGTGCAAAAAATCGACAATGATGTCGTTCTCCTGGACGCCAAGACCGTTGAAGTGCTTGCGCACCGTGCTGGTCAACTGGTCTTTGCTTTGCCTCCGATATTCCTTGCGTCGCGCAATCGTGGGTGAGTATAGACCAACGCTGCCGGGTTGGGTGAGGACCCATTGGTGGACAGGATTCGCGTATGCGGTCGGTGTCTGGAGGCGGTAGGCTCGTCGGTAGGCATGGAGGACGTCTCTTTCGAAGGCGGGCCATTGGAGCTGTGAAGAGTCAAGAGAGAAGTTAGCTTGGGCACATTCAATGGGCGGAAGCCAATTGCGATCAGGAGAATTGGGATTGCGACTAGGACTGGGTTGGGGAATGAGAAGCCAACGTACACCTGGGTTGCTTGCCTCCGACTGTGTTGTCGTCGTCGTCGTCGTCGCAGGATGCGAAGTAGGACCGGCCGCAAGAACGGCGGCGGCGTTGGTCACCTCACGCAGGCTCGAGCCCGTGGAACTTCCGCCTCGCCGCATCTTGGTGCCTCCGGTATGGCCATTCTTCTTTCCCCCTCCTCCTCCCTCGTGGGGAGTGTCTGACTTGTCGTCGTGGTTTTGGTTCTTCCTTGGTGGTGCCATGGCGAACAGGTCCTAGTGTAGGTGGATTTCGGACAAGAAGCGAATCGGAAGAGTGGAATTGGTTGGAGGAGCGTTTGTTGTCGCGTAGATTCAGATCAGACGGTGGTTATGGTGTCGAGCAGAGGAGAGCTTCAGGTTGAGTACGGTGTGTATTCGTGGCTTTTGGATCACATCGTAAGGTCCAAAGTGGTGGGCTCTGAGGCAGTCGTGTTGCGGTGACCCAAAGTGGCATTGGAGTGTGTCGGGTGAGATGGGAAGGAGAAGACGGGCTGGGATGGGCAATCGTGGGAAGAGAAGAGATTGCAATAACGACCGGCCGGCACACGCCCAGGGCAGTCAGGGCAGTCAGGGCAGTCAGGGCAGTCAGGGCGACGCGCAGCGATTGACATTCGTCCAGGCTGCAGTGCCGCAAGCTGCAGTGTGTGTGTCCTGGAGCCGGATCCCTGAAGGACAAAAGCTCTGACGACACTGGACCCAGCCTTTCTCTCTCCTTGGACTTAACGGTATCCGACGAGCGCGTGTGGCTGGGCGCGTTATCGGCCTATCTGAGTGGACGATATCGCTCCTTTGGTGCCACACTTTCCCCTCGCAATTACACTTAGGGTCTGATCTTTTTTGGGATGAGAAGTTCGTCATTCCAAGGGCGAGTGACTTTGGGTGGGCCAGGTCGGTGGGGATGTACTGGAATGAAAAACGTTAGAATGAGGGGGGTACCCTCATTCTAATTTTCTCATTCCAGCGCTCAACTTCCCTAAATCTAGGCCTTTTGATTGGTTAATCGTTAGCGCCTTGGCGAGGTACAAAGACTTCTCATTCCGACCTCATTTCAGCCACAGCACACTCCACTCGCCAAGGACCAGACTGTCTTGGCTGCGTCTGATAAGCTCAATAGGGTAAAGCGTTCCAGATTGTGGAGTAAATGTGCCACACCTAGAGCGATGAAAGCTGGAATGAGCACTTCTCATCCCAAAAAAAGATCAGGCCCTTAAGTGCAACGCCTGCCGCGAACGCGAACGCGGTCAAGCTTCAGAAGTGGACCCTGAGATTCAGATGAAAGACGCACATGCTGCTTTCACTTTTGCATTGCGTCCGGCAGAAAGAGATTCCCGCAGCGGAAATAAGAACTAAAAAACTTTAAGATGCGGGTGGGAATTTCATGTGAAGGTACAGCAATTAACCATTGAAATGTTGTTGGTATACCTTTTAACTTGAGCATGACCTTACTCATATATTACTTGGAGAGCGGCATCACCACGACCCCTTGACTGAATCTGGTGACTCTCGGAGGTCCAACCGCCCGACCGACCGAGTTGGATATGTCAACGCACAATTTCAGTTCCCAAAGCGACAAGCCCAGAGATATAAGTAGTTGTCCATGGTTCATCCCAGGTTCACAGCTCACTGTCAAGGTCAGGGGAGTCAGGGTAGCTCGTGGGACCTGGCGAGCTTGACAGGGCTGAGAGCTGATAACATGTGGAACTTCCAGAAAGAACGCCTAGCCAAAGCTCACAAAGCCCGATCTAGGCTCATGCCATCACCTGACAGTTGACGTATTCGACAAATACCATAACCATCGGTTTGGGAGATATTGCTAAAGCGAAGCAGTCACCGTGGTACTGTTAAAGTTCGGTTCGGCATAACTCCATTCCCTTTTCTGATGATACAATTTCGAACCGCTCAGCTCCTCATCCCCTTTCCGTCGACATGCATGATGGCTGTACATGGGAGACGAAAGTGGCGCTTCTGAGGTGGTGTTGCGCCGCGACATTTCTGGAGGCATACCTTATCTCTGGCCCTTGGGGTTCAATGGGTGTGTCCCATTCGATCTCCCTAGATGGGACCTTCCTTCTGTTGAAGAAGGTTGTGAGACTTCTCCGCACTCGAACTTGTTTTACAACCTTCTGGAACGGGTTGCCCGACCGAAGGTGTAGCCATTTTTCTGGTTCGTGTTACCAGCACATGGCAATGACGCAGTCTGCGGTACAAAATGTCATGTCTTGGGTTGAATCGAAGTTGACTCTCAACGCCAATTTTATCCAAAAGTGTATATCCCGCGGCGTCGTTCCGCGGCGGTAGTGTCTTTACGGCCTTCCCGGACTGGGTGTCGGAGTGAGTCCGCTACCTCCAGATCACATTTCAGGATAGTGCTCAAGGCACTATCCAATTTCCAGACCACGGAGGTGGTATTGCTGGACGCCTCCAAAATCTTGCCTCGTTGTCCACACCCATCCGTTGGATAGACTTGGAATTTGGCGAGAAACGGGCGTCGACAGATGTCTTCCAAGACAGGTGCTGGTTGGTCAGTTGGGGAATGGTGGTTAGGATGGGCCACCAATACCTACACCAGCAGGTTGGGTCAAGCCGTGGCCGGGCCTGGGCGGGCTCCGGGGTATAGACACTCGATCGAACAAAGCGTGGAGTGGATGGGCGAGATCCCACGTTCCCGTCTCATCATTTATTAGTGTAAGGGTTCTCGAACTGTTCGCCTAACCCTTGGGAACAGGTTTGGGGTTCACCCGTTCGGGTTGGGGGTCGTTCCGCGGGATTGGATCTTGGGATTGTCTTGTCGCCGCGGGTATATGTTATAGAGTGTCGAAAGTGGTGGCGCGTAGGAACAATGTGATGGTTCCCGGGTTGATTCGATACCAAGGCATCGTCCGTCACGGGCTGCGAACTATTGACTGGTTCTGTTCTGACGGGGGTTCTCTGTGATTCTTGGTACGCGCTGGCGGGTAGAAATGGAACTGACAGCGGCATGGACCTGGGACTGTCTGACGAGACCCTTGATTGTTCTGGGTCTTTAGCTCAGGACTCAATAAATTCCTTTGGACCGTCACTGATGATGGTGAAGATGGCTGGATGGTGGAGTGGGTGGAAGAGGTTCACGGAAAGATGAGGACCAATCAAATAACAGGGAATCAGCGTCCCCACCTAGGCTCCTCACTGCGGCAGGGTACCCTTGAGTAAGTACCTTCGTGCCTTTACGGTCTTTCTCTCGGTAACTTTCACCAACTTGTTGACATGATACACACTCTTCAGTGTTGCGTTGGTTGACTATGCACTAGGCTTCAGCTATATTGCAAGTTAAACCACGCATACCTTGGCCTAAGCAAGCAGCCGCCATCACATTATTTCCATCGTTTACTACCTAGCTACTATGTATGCTCCCCACACGGCTAGATGCGCACCTTTGAAGAGCATGACCTGTGTCGTCTGTAGTTAAAACAGGCCGGCATCTTCGGTCTTATTATACTTGGGGTAAGCCATCTCGGACCGGTCTCCTGTCGTCAGCATCAGTAGATATCCGACGTCAAACTTTTTCCAGATCTCCAACGGCAACTTCCATCGTCTGTCTCTTAACAGGAGCATATGCCCCTGAGACCCATAGGGATCGTCACCATATGGCTTTAAGCTTGCAGGTCCCTTCGCGTGGGGAGTGGATCGCTCAGGTCAGGCACCTCAATTGTGCCGAAACGGGGCGATTGGCGATAGCTTCAGGTACAAATGGCACCTCGTCATTCTCGCATCAATCATCTTTATTCTAGCCCCAGATACTAGAATACAGTGGCGTGACGTTCACTCTGAAAGACAAGGTCAGCGGATACTGTAATTTTGTAATACGATACGATACGGGGTAACCCGACCGACCCCCGGCGGAAGGTTCGACCCCAATCGCACGCTAGGGTCGGACCAAGAACGGCCCTCTTAGCGTCGTGGCGGCCCCGCGCGGCGTGCTACCCCGTCCAGGCTCTAGAGGTAGGCGCTGATGGTGTTCGGTTGAATCTCCATAAGTTCCCAGAGAGACCCCCACACGCGGCCGCTCCAACTCCTCTCCTCCCTCCCGCGCACTTTCCCCAGACATTTGTTCTCTTGGGTCGGCAGCCCACGTTCAACCCGCGCCGGCAGACAAAGACACCAGCCCCAGGTCTATGTTGGACAGGACACTTGGGTCTGGTTGACAGCGGCAATATTCACACGGATTACACATCTGTTCAGCCCTCGGCTTCCTACACCCAGACTGCTTTGCACAACAAGCCTTGTGCTACAGTCTACACGGTCAATCACGGTCACGGGCTACGGTACCTTTTACGTCAAACATCAGGTATACAAAGTATGTTATATCTCCATCATCCAGCAATCTCTTGATAATCTGTCCCAGCACTTTGGATCCTTCCGGCGTCGGCAGACTGCAGTCTCATCAACAAGTGTTCGAGAAGTCCCCATATTGGTTCCGTGGATATCATGGGTAACCCCGGGCAAGACATGTCTCTCCTCCCATCTGCTCACCAGTGCCAGCGCATTCTTCACGAGACACAAGCCACCTGACATGCCGAACTCTTTGCCTTTCTCCCTTGGGCACGTCATTGTGCTACTACATCTTTGAAGGCTTCACTTCGGGTCAGAGAGCACTCACAATCACATAGTGGCCGCGACTATCGGAGCAACTCTGCGTGATCCTTCATGCTGGTATATTCTGACTTCTGTCACTTCTCACTGCCGTTCTGGTGTTGTCGTACAAGGTGGCTTTCCAACAATGTGCTTGTCTGCATCACTTCCCCCCGTTTCCCTCCCGTCCAATGTCTTTCCTGTTTTCCATCCTTTTGTCTATGGATACCCTTGACACTTTCTTCCATCTCTTCCAGCACTTATACCTACCCCTGTCCCCTTTCTGAAGCTATTCGCTATGCCCCAAAAGTACATGAACTTGGTGTACCCTCAACTACACGCACCCGACCCTGCCTCCCTTCCAAACCCCTGCTCATCCCATTCCCCTTCCCTCCTCTGACCCTGAGCCCCACCCAAGCGCTTCCATACGGTAGTGAGGTGAGCTCCTGGCTGAGCTGCTTGCGTGCAGCTCTAGGTCTTACAGACGGGAGGTAGACCCATGCCACAGGCAGCAGCAGCACCAACGAGGCAAAGGGACCCAAAAAGGCTGGGCCGGGCCTGTTCTTGTTGGATGGACGAACAGTGTTCCCAAGAAGCCGCGTCCCGTTCGCTTGAACCAACGCCTCCTGAAGTGATGCGGCCTCTAGAAATAATCCTCTGGCTGATGACTACCCCTCCCGTTTCGTCCACCCCCGGTCGCTTGCTCGACTGGTTCCTTCCGGCGTTCAGGCGTCTTTTCCCAATGCGCCCAAGCTGGCGTCCATCGCCGTCCTCCACTTTCCCGTCGCGGGCGGTAGCTTTCCACTTCATGGGTCCGTTCCCATCGAGCTTGTTACTAATTATTCCCACTCAGTAGCTCCTCTAGGTCTCGGAGTATTTCTCCTCTATCCTAGTCTTGACAGGAACAAAGGACGGGAAACAACAATCGCCTTCTCCAAGCCATCCACCGCGCTACGAGCTTCACCATCCCCGCTCTTACTTCCCCAAAGCTTATTTTGGTGCGGGGCTTGGCCAGTCCGGCGCCGACCATCCCTTCGTCCTCCACCACCGACCTCTGACCCGAAACCAAGCATACCAGTCATGATATCCTGAGCCTCGAATCAGCTTGTCTCGGCGAGGAAGAGATCTTGTCCCAACACCACCAAGCTCCCGTTGGCGCGCAGTGGCCAGTATCGGGCCTTCCACCTGTCTTCTCACCTTCTGCTCCTGACTTCCGTTACACACTTCGGTTCTTTACCGGAACAAACACCATCACCGGGCGAGCTTGCTGTTCATCTGGATCTTGTACCACCGCCCTTCAAGACAGGCGACCCTGATTTGCTCTTGTTCGTGGCCCAGGCAGTTCGACCGCCGTTGCGCCACCCCTCGATCTTCTAGCCCCTCCTATCCCGGCGCGTGTCACCTTGACCGTCACCAAGTGCGACGTGACCCTACCGAGGCCGGAGTCCCCGTTCACAAACCGGTCCATCATGACTTCGGTGCTCCCATCACAGTCTACCGATATTAAACCCTGCCTTTCAGACTGTCGCCCAGACGGAGCCATGCCTCAGTTTCAGGAGCCGACGCCTCCTCACAATATCAAGCAGGAAGATGAGCATGAGCGCGGCCGCCGTCGTGGTCGATCTGATGATAAAGATGTCGAAGGGCTTGATCTAGAGGATATGGAAGACGGTGATGGAAATGGGAACGATGCCCACTCATCCAATGAGGAAGGGCCCGCAAGGAAACGACGCAGAAGCCGTAAAGGTCTGGACAAGAAGTTCGAGTGCCCTGAGAAAGGTTGCGGGAAAAGTTACTCCAGGGCAGAGCATCTGTACGTCGGCCCTTGTTTATGCGCAAAACTTAACGCTAACTCTTGCTTCGATAGTTACCGACATCAGCTGAACCACAATCCGAAACAGGTATATAAGTGCGGAATTGGTGATTGTCAACGGACTTTCGTGAGGCTTGACCTTTGCAACCGTCATAAGGAGCGCCACACAGCTAAAGGATCAGCATTGAGCAGAAAAGACTCCTTGATGTCCCAAGCCTCTCCCACGACAGACGGCCGTCCTCCTTTTATGGCTCAGGGTTCCGCATCCCCAGAGATGAACCGTCCGGGTAATGGATACCCCAAAGGCAGGCCGCTTACCATGCAATTCAACTCACCCAAAGATGCTATGGGAAGCCCATATACGCCTATGGCCGCCAGCGCACCCACCAATGGTTACTCGAACGGCGTTGACTACATGCAGCATGATGCTCACTATCAGCACATGACAGGACAAAGACCCCTTCAACACTCGCCGCCTGGACCTCAGCGGCCATCGGTGCAGACGAACGTTGGCCCTTACGGGGTGTTGTCTCCTGTTTCTACGCAGCCGGGGTATCATAGTCATCCCGTGAACACGCCTCAGTCTGCGGTTCCATATGTCACACCGCAGAACTTTCCTCCTTTCAGTCTACCTCCATCAGATTTTGCGACGTCGTCTCCCGCAGCCGTTGTGAATAGGGAAGCCCAACAGCAAGCTTATGCGCCCTTAACAACTGCAGAGTCTTTCGATCACCACCCGCAAGATACTGGGGAGATTGTGCGGCTGGATCAGATGAGTATGCAGCAGACAATGCCAGTCTTCGGCACTGACAGCATCCTCAACAAGTCACCATATGTCGGAATGCCCGAAGATTTTATGGCCTACCTGTTCAACACACATGGTGAAGGATCACCCACCGTGGTTCCTGTTCAGGGGCTAAAGTAAGTATTATCCGAAAACACTCTTCGTGCGCTTTGCTAACTTGAGGCTAGTTATGGAGAGTTCTCTACCAACCAGTATCCGTTCTACAATGACCCCAGTCAGATGGGCTACTTCCCACAAATGGCCCCTCAACAAATTATGTCCGTTGAGAACCTTTTGGACCAAAATCTCCCCGAATCAGTAATTTCCGATCTGAAGAGCGCCGAAATATTCGAACTTATCAAGGAAAGGTTCCACGAAAACGGCCATGCCCCGATTGAGAGGCAACGCGACGAGATCCTCGAGGGCGACCGCAACGACGAAAACCACATGTTGAGTCGGAAGATGATGCAAGCCTACATCGTGTCTTACTGGCTCCATTTCAGCGACCAGATTCCCATCCTTCACAAGCCTACCTTTTCTCCCGATAAAACACCAAATCTGCTCCTGGTCGCCATGATGACTATTGGCGCCGCTTGTCTGGACAAGGCATACGGTCAGAAAGTCACCAAGGCGGGTGCCGAGCTGTCCAACTTCTTAGCCTGGCATCTGAGATGGGAGATGTTCCAGGACCCCAACTGCCGGCCGCCAGCCAAGCTTTGGGTGTTCCAGACGCTCTTGCTTCTCGAGCTATATGAGAAAATGTACTCGACGAGAGAACTGCACGAGAGAGCCCATATTCATCACGCAACAACTATCACGTTGATGCGTCGTGGTCGGGCCTTGATCGGCAAGTCAGCTTTGGACTCTCCCCCGAACCCAAGAGATGACAAGACCAACGGTTCGAGACATTCGTCAACATCCGGTATGGCTCACACGCCAGACGAGTGGTGGAATCATTGGATCACGAATGAAGCAACTAGACGTGCAGCATTTGCAGCCTTTGTTATCGACTCCATCCACGCCACCATGTTTGGCCACTCGACCGTCATGGTGGCCCATGAGATGCGTCTACCACTACCGTGTGACGACAAGCTTTGGAAGGCCAAGAGTAGCGCGGAGGTGGGAAAGATTGAGGCGGAGCTCATGTCACAAGGGAAGCCGATAGGATTCCTCGACGGGCTCAAGCGGACATTGAACGGCCAAACCGTGCAAACCAACTCATTCGGACGCACCATTCTCATGGCGGGTCTGCTTAGCGTCAGCTGGCACATGAACCAGAGAGACCTCCAGGTTAATTCCCTTGGGGCTACCACGGCTCTTGGAGGTCGCGACAAGTGGCGGACCACGCTTACCCGCGCGTTCGATTCCTGGAAGAAGGAATTCGACAGGGCTCTGGAGGAAAGGCGAGGCGACATGGCTGACCCTTATTTCTTCGGAGTCAGGGGTAATGAGACCGATGTGGTATTTGAAAGCCGTGTAGTCCTGCACCACTTGGCTCACATGGCCATGCACATCGACATTGTAGACTGTCAGATATTTGCCCGAGCCAAGCGGCTTCTGGGCAGAGCAATCGGCGTGCAAGATCTCAGCAGCGCTACACGTCGCATGAAAGACCAATGGGCTCCCTCGGCCAAAGCCCGCGACGCAACCTTTTACGCCCTGCAATTCTTGCAATCCGTCTTGCTCCCCACCGGCTCCGGCTCTCCCCAATCAAACGGCTACAGCAGCCATATGGATGAAGAATACTCGGCCCGCGACGACGTTCTCCTCAACCGGCCCTGGGTCCTGTACTTCGCCGCTCTTGTGGTGTGGTGCTACGGCTATGCTTTGGAGGGTGCTTGTCCCGGGCTGCCCATGCCGGCTACCCACCAGGATGCCGTCCGCCAGATGCGCGAGTACCTGATTAAGTACGGCAGTATCCAGTCACCGGAGGACCTCAAGTCGATGAGGGGCATCAACCAGACCACGGCGCTATTGGTCGTGTTGAAGGATACGTTCCGGGTGACGAGGTGGGAGTTGCTTCATGAGGGCGCGACACTGTTGAATAATTGCATCCATTTGAATGCTGGCGCGAATGTGGCTTAATAGCAGTCTTCGGGGCTCCCATGTGTCGATTTTTGTGCGGTTGGCATTGTATTGGCGGAATCAGTGCGCAAATGTGTCGGCGAAGGAGCGATTTTGGTGGTGGTGGAAGGCGATGACGATGTTCATGTTGATGAAGGCACGAGCTGAGATGATGACATGGCGGTACATGAAAAGGGACTGAGCAGTATACGAGGGGACGTTCGTTGCGTTTTTCTTGAAGAGTTGTTATTCTTTCACCACACATACTTCACTTCATCTATACCCAGGCTATAGTATGTTTTGTGGTTTCATTTCGCGGTCTTATTTTCTCATTTTCTCTCAAATGGGTGGCTAGCGCTGCGTTTCCATCTGATTATATAATAAAGCACCTCCTCACTTCACTTGTCCCTCGGCTTTTATTCCAAGTGTTATCTCCGATTTGCGGCACTGTTCCCATGACGAAAGCCCTTTGCGTGGTACAATGACGGATTTGATCATTCCATCCCCTCCGATTCCCGAGGAGCACATTGATAACCTATCCGGGAAGTTAGTTGGGGAAACCCCTCCTCAGTCTATCTTTCCGCAACCGCGACGAGACACCTTTTTTGACCTGATGCGTTTCTATTTTTGCTGCATTCTATCGTCCCTCCGGTCATAACATTGCTCGGGCCGCGGTTGCATTGCGGTCTGCAGAACGCACCTACCCAAATGTATGCCTCGCGTGCATTTACGATCGATCGTCTGTTCCTACTTTCTCCAAGGCAACCCGTGGATTCTGCCAATCATCCAAGCAAGTGAAGCTCACCTGAGGAAGTTGGTAATTATCACCTCACAGTGATCAAAGCGCGGGTTCTCATAAGAAGCTTAATATCAGAACATCATCCTTCTTCCTTCAAAACATTCGATCACCTTGTCGTGGTTGAGGGATTACCGAACGACCCTCCTCCTTGCCTAACATCTCATCACTGTTGGTCCAGCATCACCAACGTATCTTCTCCTGCGAAGCATCTTTACACTTATTATACCTCACGGTTACTTATCTAATCTCACATTACATTCCTCCTTCATTCTTTCCGTCTTCCGTTTCTTGCCGACCTCATTACCTCTAGAACTTCTCACAGGCCTGCCTACTTGGCTCCTATACTCGCTCCTTTCTTGACCTCTCACAACTAGTACTTGAAAATACTACCCCCTTCCGACGTCGACTAAGATCAGCCACTTGAAGCGAACCAAGTAATCGCAAGTCAACATGGTGCTCCTCACTCAGCTTCCCTCGGAGATCATCAACAACATCTTTGGCTATGTAGCGCCCGACGATTTACCCAGTATTCGAAGCATCTGTCGACGGTTAGCGGCACATGTCAAAGGAAATGCAGTTCTACATCGTGACATTTATTGTCGGTACTTGGTGTGTACTACCAACTCGCCGACTTCTTCATCCTCTCCTCAGACCTGATGCTGGCTGACACTACACAGGACGAACCACCAGAGGATGTGGACTGGGAGCAGAGCCTCAATGATCTGGCAAAGTTGCGCAGACTGTGTGGACGGGAGTATTCGGTAAGCTCTCACAACGACGATAGCATGCTGTGAATGGTTTAATCATCAAGACATGCTTCATTTTCATCATGATTTGCGTTGCCAGCTTGCTAACACCTCACTCATCCCAAACAGAACCTCGAAATCTCATGTGCCAACATACACATGCCCAAAATGACCTTCGTCCACCACGCCGTAACCAAACTACTCAAAGCCATTCCTCCATCCTCTTCTCTGCCAACCCGCGGCGGCGGCAGCGAGCACAGCACCCAACAGCCAGTCTTCTCCTCCTATCCCCCCTCGCGAAACGCCGCCATACTCTCGCACCTCTTCTCCAAAGAATCCGTCCGCAACGCCTTCCTCCAGGGCTCTCAGCTCTACGAGCGCGCCCACTGCTTCGACTACCTCCCCATCCCCATGCGCACCATCATCGACCTCGAGCGCTCGCGCTACATCCGCGTCCCCGTCTACATCGAGTACCAGCAGCAGTCCGCCAAGATGCACTGTCTCTTCGGCGTCGGCGTCCAGGCTCCTGCTACTTTAACACTTCCCAACAACCCTGCGCTTTCATCCTCGCTCAACCTGAACCCCTATCCTCCCCCCACGCCGGGTACCAACGCACACGCCACCCCGCCGAGCCCGCCGCTGCCTACCCGCGATGGCCAGATAAGGTCGGCCTTCTTTGGGAGAACCTCGCTTGTTCCTCGTCTTTACCCGTACGCGGTGTCGAAGGTGTACGACCTCCGCGAGTACACCCTCAGAACAAAATGGGGACCGTTCCGCGCGGACGGCAGCGGGAAGGTAGATTGGGAGAAGATGGAGGCGATTCTTTTGGTGCTGAGGACGAACATCAAGTTGAAGGAGCTGGACAGGATCCCGATGGTGGGGAATGTCTGGAACACGCCGTTTGCAGGGTGTTGGGAAGGGAGTTTGTGTGAATTGCCGAGAACGGGGAGCAACTCGAACGATGGGAACGGACAAGGAGGGCAAGGTCCGATGGGGGTGGGGAGTGGGTATGGTGGTTGGTTTCTGTGGGGGAATACGCATGAGGATTGGAATTCGGATATTGCAAATGATGGGGCTGTGGATGACATGGAGGAGGAGGACGGGGATAGCGAGGATGGGGATTTGGAAGAGGAGGAGGATGATAGGGATGTCCACTTGGAGATGGCGGATCCGTATGGGGTCTCGGGAGTTTGGTTGAGGGTGGTTTGTTTTCTGGGTGAGTCGTGCCTTCACTCTGGCTTATGTTGTGATCGAAGATATGATGATGGAACTTGCTAATGCATCATGCAAAAGATTACACCGACTTCTTTTCATTCAACTTCCCCGACGATAACATGCCTTGTCCCGAGAGCATGCCGAGACCGCCCTTGGACGTGGGCGAGGCAACCAAGTTGCTCATGATGAAGATTAACGTCACAAGGATCATCTACCCCGAGCCAGGAACGGGACATCCTGAGATCAAGGGAAAGATCTGGCCCATCGTACACTGGAAAGGTTATGCTCGGTCATTCGACGGGTCTCCCGGAGAGGCGCGCCTCACTTGGGGACTGAGAGGTGAGTTTATAACCCCCGATAATTTGGACCACCTAGATATCGTATGCTGACACCGGCAGTCGCAGGGGTCGTTCAAATGACGCCCGAGGGCGAGGTCCGGTGGACGACGTCTTCCCTGTATGACGGCGAGGAAAGATGGCGGAGCGAGGGGATCCAGATCGGGGGTATCAAGTCCGCTCGCGGGGTGATTGGGAACTGGTTTGACAAGTATGATATCATGTCCCCCTTTTCTCGGCTTCTCTGGATACTGACCACGTTTTTTTTTTTTTTTTTTTTTTTTTTTTTTTTTTTTTTTTCCTTGCGGACCTACGGCGTTTTGGAAGATCTCGGATCTGGAGGCTGTGCGTGGCGGCGGCGGTCAGCAGGGACAGCAGGGACCATAGCAGGACTTGCTACCTCTTTGTAAGTCTTTGTTGAACTGTGCAGCATGAGATGGTCTACGATGGCTAACCGTTAACATCAGTATGGCATCAAGTGAGCTTCGTGGGAACGGGATCATATTGAACACACACCTGCCTTGGCTTGCATTTCATCATTTCTCCTGCATATTTGTGTTTGTGTTTGTGTCTGTAACTACTACCATATCTGCCTGCAAATACTACAACAACAACACTTTCATCTCTCATCCGCTCTCTCTTAAATCTTGCTAACCTCCGCATCAGTATTAACCTTGCCATGCTCACAAGTAGCCACCAACGCCCCATCAGTAGCCCTCCTCATCTTCCCGCTCAAGCTCGCCATTCTCTTACCGATAGCCACAACCTCGCACTCGATAAAGATCTCGGTCCCCACGGGAACGGGCCGCAAATACGTCGTGTTCAAAGTCCGGCTCACCCCCAAGTAATACCAGAACCCGGGCTTGGAGACAAGGGCCAAGGGCATGGTGGTGCAGTAGTCAAAAAGCGTCGCGATGCACCCGCCGTGCAGGTTGCCGCCGCGGTTGCAGTGTTGTGGTTGAACCGTGTACCGGAAATAGGCCTTGGGGTGGGGGAGGGAGGGGTCCGAGGAGATTAACTTGAGGAAGGGGATGAGGGAGGTTGTCCAGTCCTGCTGATTATGTTAGAAAGGTTGTTTGGAATAAATTTGGAATTTGGATATGTGGTGATGTGGTGATGTGGTGGTGATAAGTCAAGGTGGAGTTGGTAGGTGACGCACATGATCGCCGCTATCACCGCTAGAAGCTTTCTCGAGTTCTCGTCGGTTCAGTTCGAGTATTCGTTGCTCGCCCGTGTATTTTAGTAGGCTTGGGTCGACGGTACTGCTTGGTCCTGCACTTCTTGAGGGTTGCTGCTGCTGTTGTCGTTGTTGTTGACTTTGCTGTTGTTGATGTTGATGTTGAAGTTGTTGACCACCACCGCTCTTTGGCGGTGCCGCCGACCCCTTTCCTTGTTGTCCTCCTTGACCAGCGGCCATCTTCTGTTGGTCTGGCGATAACGAAACAACGACGACTTCAGATGTCTTTACTGGGCGATGATAGGTACGGATTGTCATTTTTGGACGGGACGGGAAGGGAAATGAATAAATGTATAGTATATTGAAATTGTGGCTTG
Source organism: Neurospora sp. LNF1-1 (assembly GCA_009805225.1). Taxonomy (NCBI): domain Eukaryota; kingdom Fungi; phylum Ascomycota; class Sordariomycetes; order Sordariales; family Sordariaceae; genus Neurospora; species Neurospora sp. LNF1-1. The sequence goes on from RAOM01000136.1 coordinate 18,280, forward strand.
CAGTTGAGTGTTACTGCGCGGGCGGTTGTAGATTTCCGTTACGTTGTGTCGGTGTTAGTACCCGACCACCGGCAACAAACACCAAAACAGGGAAGTGTAATGTATGGATGGGTGTATGTACTGGTACAGTGGGATTGTGAGAGCGGGAAACAAAAACACTGAATGACAAAGTGACAATTGAAAGCTGAAAGAAAGGTCGAAAACCAAAAGAGGGGATATGCCTGCCGTGACCGTCACAGGGGCTAACCGCCCAGCCGCCCAGCCGCCCAGGTATCCATTACAATTCTTGGGGTACATGAACAGCCTCGGCTACCTATCAAGGTCCACGATAAGATGGCGGGCAAGCAAGCAAGCATGCGCTGACTTCAGCTGAATTGAAAATGTCCACTCACAGTGCTAGGAAGTGCCACTTTTGATGCGTTGCGACATCCACTCCCTCCCCCTTGTTCAACTTCCAGGAGGTCCAGGTCCCATCGCCCCGTTCCCGAACCGCGGCCCCGTCTTCAATTCATCCCGATTGCATCCCGTCCCCGTGAACTTGACAACGACAACCGACAAATTCATTGACGGAATCATCCGACGACATCGCGCCGACGGCATACATCGAACTCTGTAATTGCGCAACGACACCGGAACCCGAATCTCGAACCCAACCTTCGCCTACAAAACCGGCGGGGAGCCCATCCCATCCCATCCCATCCCATCCCATCCCGCCCCCAAGAATTAATAACCAACCACAACCACAACCGCCACCACCATGGAATTCGTCACCGCCCTCCGCGGCACCTTCGACGACGGCAAGCCCTCCCTCTTCGAGCTTCTCTCCGAACAACAGCTCGCCTCTCTCCTCCCGCCCACGCTCCGCTACCTCCTAACCGTGCTCACGCACCGCTACCCTCGCTACCTCCTGCGCATCCTCAACTCGTTCGACGAGCTCTACGCCCTCGCCGGCCTGTTGGTGGAGCGGCACTACCTCAAAACGCGCGGCGGCTCCTTCACCGAGCACTTCTACGGGCTGAAGCGCGAAAAGAGTCTCGCCGCCGAAATCCCCCGCGCCGCTTCTTCGGCGCCCAACGTGGTGCGGGACGCACTGAAACTAAGCGATGCGGACATCTGGAAGAATCTGGCGGTCATGGTCGGGATCCCTTACTTAAAAAGGAAGCTGGATGAGGCGTACGAAGTCGACGCGCCGCGCGCCATGTTGGGCGGCCAGTACACGCGTCCCCCCGCAAAGGGCGCCAAGATGAAGGAGCGGTTCCTTTATTACTGCCGGTGGTTTCTACGGAACGTGTACCCGAGTCTGAATGCGGCGTATTACTTTGCCATGTTGGCGTTTAACTTGGGCTATCTGTTCGATAACACAAAGTACCATAACCCGTTCCTGTGGCTGATCGGGACGAGGATGAGGAGGATGAATGGAGCGGATTATCAGGCTATCGAGGCTTTGGAGAAGGCGGTCGCTAAGGGTGGTGCACCCAGGTCCGGGGGGTCGATGCTAAGCCCGAGGAATATGGGCCGACGACTAGTGGGTGGTCTGTCGCTAGTGCTGCCGACGAGTATTTTCGCGCTCAAGTTCCTCGAGTGGTGGTACGCTTCGGACTTTGCGAAGCAGCTGAGTCGCAAGGCGGCCGAGAGTTTGGATCTGCCGCCGCCGACGGTGACGGGCCTTGTGGAGGCGCAGGCGAGGAATAAGCCCAACAAGCCCAAGATCACGAGGACGTCGGAGGATGGGGTGGAGGAGAAGGCGGACGATGAGGCGGAGGAAGGTGGTGCAGAAAGCAGCGATAATAGCAAGGAGCCGACGCCGGAAACGGCGCCCATAGCGGCTTCGACGCTGTTGCCGATCTTCACGGTGCCACCGCCCAAGAGTTCGGACCTCTGCCCCATTTGCGAGGATGAGATCCAGACGCCGGCGGCGTGCCAGACGGGTGTGGTCTACTGCTTTTCGTGCATACACAAGTGGATGAGTGGGACGCATGCCAGGCAGGAGAAGTTCATGACCAAGGAAAGGGAGGGCAAGTGGGAGAGCGGAGAGGGGAGATGTGCGGTTACAGGAAGGAAAGTGTTGGGAGGGACGGAGGGATTGAGGAGGATCATGGTCTAGATGAATGAGCTGACTCGGTCGGATCTGGGGAAAGAAAGTTAATGGATAGTAGTAGCATCGGATCGGCATGAGTTGTAAAAGTGAACGAACGTTAAGACATTTTAATGGCATATATAATTTTGGCAGTTGGGTAACAAGTCACAGACTAATATCCTATAGGGGTCGACGACGACTGCAACAGTTTTCCTTGTCGTGCAAAAAGAAGGGGAATCGGGGACTTGAGAAAATTTACATGGATCACTCTCACTCACAAACATGACGACGACCTGAATGAAAGAAAAAATAAAGAGGAGGAAAACGACGATCGACAGACAACGCTTCATTCAGTAACTCGACCAATCCGCAATTCCCAAAATAGTAAAAAAAAAAGATGCGGTTTGTGTGGATCGAACACACGACCTTCAGATTTATGAGTGAAGTGGACTTCAGTCTGACGCTCTCCCAACTGAGCTAAACCCGCCTTATTGTTGGATGAACAACAGTGGAGAAGCTTCGCTTATGAGGTTACATACCAACTTCGAGGGTACTGTATGTACCATGCTTCTGAACTTTGCAATTTCCTATCTCTCCTTCCTATCTTATCTATCTTCTGCCTGCGTCTTTCTTGAAGAAGACGATATGAGGTAACTAGATAGCTAGATTGTAGACTAGACTACGCAATGCGCAATGCTTCCGAAACGTGGTAAATTGTAAACCTCCATGGGAGACGTCACGGTATTGGACTCCCACTGTGAGTGACCATAACATGCCTTACCGACGGCCGCCAGCAATTGTTCCCTTGTATCTGCATACATGAAACCCTATCCATACCTTGACTGTGTGTATGCATATATGATGGATGGGATAGCCGCAAGCAGTATTAAAGGGTGCATCTATAACCATGCCATAAGTGTAAGAATAACAACCTAAGCCCAGAAAACCCATTTATGTAGAAAAGAGAAGAGTGATATGGATGAGTAAAAGTGGGAAGCAACAAACTCATCAAGATGCGCAAGGGTTAACCCGTATAGAATCGCAAGATCTAGAATCCAGGACACAGTCCGGCACCGTAGGATTGGAAGTTCGCCATTTGACGTCAACTCCTTCCTGCGTTACCGGACTGTCCTGGATTCCGGATTCCGCGAGTTTCCCGTTACTGTATGTAGCACATATCCTCCCAAGTTTCCGTCGTTGCCCCTTCCTTCTCTAGATAAGCTCATTGCAAGACCACCACCACCATGATAATTATCGCCCTTTGTTTGAGCAAGTAAGAGCGGGGAAAAAAAACACCCAAAGCAAAGCAGAGAAGAGAAGTCGACGTTCCATAGCCCGTCTACATGTTATGATCTAGCCGAGCCTGTTGTAATATGTTCCCATCGCGCCTTATAGGTAACGCCATGCCATAGTATTGGCCCAGCCCGGACGCAAAACTCCTCTTGCAAAACCCACGCATGATCCGATCCGTCTATCCCGTCTTTGAAGTGGAAAAAAAAATGATAATAACGAAGCGACCACCCATCCATCCATCCATCCCTCCATAAACCGCATCGAGGCAAGTCAGACAGATTCACTTGAAAAGACTCCTCAAATCCATCAACCTCTGCTTCGCCGCATCCGTGCGATCCATCACCTGTCCCTTATCCCTACCATCCATGCTCAAGCTCGCCAGCTTCTTCTTCTTCTCCTGCAGCCTGAGCATCTTCTCCTCAAAGCTGTCCGCCATGATATACCTGACCGTGCGAACGGGCCGCTTCTGACCGAGGCGGTGCACGCGGTCGACAGCCTGCGCCTCCGCCGCCGGGTTGAACTGCGGCTCCATCACGTACACGCTGCTGGCGGTGGTCAGGTTCAGGCCGAGACCGCCGGCCATGATGCTAACGAGAATAATCTGTACCGAAGGGTCATCGCGGAACTTGTCCATGGCTGCGGTGCGGGCTGTGCGCGTCATCTTGCCGTCGAGGCGGGTGAAGGTGATGCCGGCGTCATTGAGGGCGAGTTCGATGAGATCGAGATGCGAAGTCCAACCGGAGAAGACGACGGATTTGTACGGCGGCTCGTGGGGCGCCGCCTCGCTCTTCTGCTTGTCGGCCAGTAGCTCGGCAACGAGTGCGCGAGTCTTGGTGTGTGGTCCTGAGTAAGCGGTGAGGTCTTTGTCTGCGTCTCCGTTCTCGACCTTGGCGGTTCTCGATTCGTGTTCGGCCATAGCACGGGCGCGGTGGAGTTCTATGCAACCAGGCCTGGTTACGCCCGAACACGTAGAGCATGCTTCGTTGCGGATGTTGTCGACGCATTTGTTGCAGTAGACGTGGTAACAGTTAGCCGCGACCATATATCCGACGATATCCTCCTGACGCTCAGATTCGAGGTCTACCACCTCGTTGGAACCCAGCTTAGTGTTGCACCTAGCACAGTTGTCGCTGTTTCCTTCCTGCATCAAGTAGAGCATCTCGTAGGCCTTGCTTTCAGATAGGACAGGCTGGGCTTGGTCATCGTCACTATCGAGATCAATGGCCGTGTCTGCCGTCATTCCCTGGAGTTCTTTAAGGTCATCTTCGTTGAGAAGATCCTTACCATGAGCACAGATAAGGCGAAGCTGCAAGATGGAACGCAAGATGTGGATCATTGTCTTGCCTCCAATAATGCGTTCCTGACCACCGGTCAAAGCCGCCATTCGCTCCTTTGCGGTTTGTGAGAACCAGTCATACACCCGTTTCTCCTCGGGGGTGAAGTCAAGCCTAATGATCTCGTCAGTCCGTGGCGGAAGGTTGATCTTGTCCTTCAAGCGACGCAACGTTATTGTGTCGATGAGGACGCGAAGCTTCGGCACGATTTCGGGATCGGCGTTCTTGAACGGAGCAATGATGTATTGCAAGAATTTGATCTTCTCATCAAAGGGCTTGACGCGCAAGAACGCTAGAAGCGAGGCCAGATCCTCGAGCTTGTTCTGGATCGGCGTACCAGTGACAGCCCAGCGACGGCTTGCCTGAAGCCGGCAGATTGACTTGAACGCCAACGTGTTTTGCTCTCGGATCATATGTGCCTCATCTAGCACGATGCGGAACCAAGCTATCTCCTCCAAGGGATATATGCCTGCCTTGTTTTTGGCGCGGGCGTTGAGTTCGCTTGAGATCGATCCGTAGGTCGTGATGACGAGGTCGTACTGGGCCAGTTTCTTCACATCCTTCACACGGTTAGGACCATGGTAAATGTGGTAAGACAATGTGTCGGGTTTGATATGCTGCTTGATCTGCTCCTCCCAGTTCGTAACCGTGCTCAATGGGCAAACCAAGAGCGTTGCCTTTCCATTCAATCGCACCGGCGTTAGGCCCATAGCTTGAGGTTTGGGCACCTCAAAGTACCTAGCTGCATTGGGCTGCTTCTTCTCGGGCGGCTTCGGCGGTTGCACAGGAGCTTCAAGGGTCCAAGCCGCAGCCTGATCCATGGTCTTTGTAATGAGTGACAAAATGCTCAACGTCTTGCCGAGACCTAGTTGAGAGTCAGTTTCAAAATCGGGAAAAAAATTCATATCTTCAACGAACTTACCCATCATATCCGCCAGAATACCTCCCAAGGCTGGCGGCGGACGCTCCCTCTGGCTTTGCATAGTGACGACGTTGTAATAAAAATCTACTCCGCGCGCATCCTTTCTGCGCTGCCAAGTGGACCGTGTGAGTTTATCACCGTAATCCTGAATCTGGTCTTTCTCACGTTCAGTCATGAAGTAAAGGGCTTGCTTTTGGTGCTTAAGAAGCTCAGTGGTAATACGCGGGTCGGGCTCCATCTGCTCCAAGCTCTCGGATTTCGGGAGTGAGTCAAAGACACTCATCACTTCGCTGCGAATCTCCTCAACAGTACGGGCGGTTGCCGATTGGTGCAGAGAATAGGAATTTGTTCCACCCAAGCTGTTAGCTCGGACCGGAGGGGCCGGCCTATTCTCCTTCGCATGAGGGTTGAAGACTTTGATGCCTGGCTCGACGCGTGGCGGGCTGAGAAGGGCAAGATGATGTCTAGCCAAGTGGTTTCCGATCTGGATCGCAAGCTTGCGAGGGCCGTAGAGCATGAGCTCGAAAGGGACTGCTGCCGAGATGGCCTCGCCAGTTTTCTCGTTTGGGTTGCTCTTACGTCTCGGGGGGATCCTACAATCAGTCCGTATTCCCATAGCAGATGTCAGGAGGCTTCCCAGACAATACGACGTCTTAGCGTCAAGATAGCCAAAGATGACGCGAGTGCAATCGTAAGCAGGAATTCTATTCGTGTCGGTGTCATCCACTCGCTTCCTAAGTAGGATTTTGATCTGCGGCCAGTAACCGTCCCCAAGAAGCGACACCATACCAGGCTTTGGAGCAGGGACCCGGTGGCAGTTGATTGTAGTCCCCTCGATCATACCGTAGCAAACTTCTTCATCTTTGGTCAGGTCGAGCTGCTGTCGAAGTTGAGCGGGTTCTGAGTCGCCATCCGTCAAGTCGACTGTCTCAGTTTGCCTCGTCATCATGGCCACTGGCGTCGAAGCACCTGATGTGCCATTCTGTCTGACCTCTTGGGCAAGCAATCCGCTGCTGGCCCCTCCAAACGTGTTGGTACGCAAATGGTCATTTTCGTTGTACGTCTTTCTGCGCTTCGGCTGGGGCACAGAGATGCGGTCTTGGACATTGTGGAATCGTTCAAGCTGAGGACCGAAGCCGTTTTGGAAAATGGGAAAGGTTGGCGTGTTGCGCACATGACCATGCAGGGTGGCGCCATAAGGCAGGCCGGAGAAGTCGATATTCAGCGGCTGGTCATTAGGACTTGTGAACTGAAAGGTCGGACTTGAAGGCACACTCTGTATCTGATGTGCAAATGAGGGTTGCTGGAATGAAGGGGAGGCCCCAGACTGCGAGGTTAAGTCTGAGGTTGAGGAGGCAGCAGAAGAAGCTTTGGGGTTCAGGAGCGCTTCCGGGTTCCACGACATGCTGTCGAGCTGCCGCGATACTGTAGCGAGCGATGTGTATTTTGCCTGATTGTTGTTGTCAGCACTGTAACGTTGACAATGGCGTGTTTTCCAAAGGGGAAAAGGAAGAAGAAAAAAACAGCCTGGCAAATATTGAAGGTTCCTTGTTTGCAGGAGGAAGCGAGGGGGCCTGATTTGTGAGATGAAAAGTGAAAGTTGGAAAATGAAAGAGGCGGGGAGGGAGGAAGAGAGAAATCAACAGGTTCGCGGTTATCAAAGTACACCGCAGGGTAAGTAGCGCACTCGCAGCGGCGTTAACACCGGGGATCTAGGTGGGTGAATGGGTCAAACTTACTGGCGGTTTAGTAGTGGTTCACCGTCGGTTCAGATTGGAGTTGTTTCAGATGCCAAGACCGAGACGTCGGGTCTATCTGAAAGTGGAATTTGATATTGCGTTGAGTTGTTCATGTAAGTTGTTGGTGTTCAGGGTTCAGTGATTCCCTTCCACTGAACGAGGCGAAAAGAGGATGCCGGCGACGTGCAGCCTGTGGTTAACCGTTCCCGTTGAGAGATGATGCAACGGCCACCGTCATCACAAGCACAAGAAAATCTTTTTTCGTAGCGGCGTACCTCCAGCGGCGGTGATGGTGGTGGTGGTTGGTAGCAGTGGGGGGCTTGGAGAGGATGCACAACAGGCGGATCAAGTTAACCTGAGTACCCGGTACCTCTATCTCTGCACCTCTGCGGCTCAAACCGATGTCGTGCAATCAAGTACCTGCCTGTGGCTTTTTGGTGGATGAAAGCAAGGCAGGATCAATCCTTTGCCTAAGGAACAAAGCGAGGCTTTTCCGAATGCACCAAAATATGTATCGTCAACAGTCCGCGCGCAGTGTGTCTGGGTCGTATTGATATGGCGATCGGTCCAGGTCCAGTCAAGGTCCAGCCAGGCTGCTATTTTGAGTGGTGGAAGGCGGGTTCGTCTGGCAAAGTGGAAGGAAACGAGAGGAGGCTTGGAATGAAGGGAAAAAGGCGAGAATGAGAAATCTTGCCACTCCCAGATATGAGCAAACCGGGCTATCTTAAGCTGTCGGCAACAACCAAGGCAAACGAAAGATCAACAGACGAACTTTTGGAAGCTGTATCTGACGGAAGCTTCCTTTATTCTGGACTGCCTGGGCTGTTATCGGTTGGATGCGATAGGCGCGCGTGACCCTCACAGACTGGAGTAGATACGGCAGCACGTGCCACTAGACACTTTGTGCCCTGTAAGAACCGTATGCACTGCAAGTCACGGGGCATTTTAGCGCGACCTGTGCCTGGTGGTGGGCAACTCGTGGGGAGCAACATTTACCGGTATTTACACTTCCGTCTCACGACTCTCATCCGTCCCTTTAGCTTGAGATGACGAAGTCGAGGCAAGGGGGGCTCAAAGAGAAGGAGGCCAGGCAAAAAGACGGGAGAGATGCAGTACTAACTAACTAATCTCTTCAAAATCAGTCATAACTGATACTAACTAACCTCTTGGTACTCAAGCGCAGACCGGCCTAGTTGATTCTTTCAATACCGTATACCACTTACACAACCCCTCGCAACTCGGCGAGCTCAGCTCCAAGAAAGACTCCAACCCCACCATCCATGAGATAACATCAACTCAACTCCGATCCAAGACAACACTCTTTAGCTTGCCATGATTCCTCGCTTGGCGCGGGTATTTGTGACATATCTCTGCGATCCCATTTTGGTATGATTATGGTGTGTCTCCCTGAAACAAATCAAGTACTACCCCAACATCGGACGTTAACTCGCACCGACACTCCTGAATCTTTTTCAGATGAACTAGCCGTGCCACAGAACGCCGCGTATTGTTTCCGCTTGCCTTGTGTTTCCCCAACTTGCGGATTTTGTTTTTCGGCAACCACACCCGAGAGCTAACATTGTGCGATTGGAGGCTGAGCCTTTGCAATTAGATTTCTTATTCCAGGCCTCACCGCATTTTCAACTGCTTGGTTATCTATTCTAGTTGGTGGCCAAGGCAAACGTTCTTTGAATGTTTACGTTATGGAATGCGCAGTCAAGGGTTCCTTGGCATTCGGGATTGCTGGCAAGCTGTTTGATGGCAGGTTGGATAGGATGAAAAACGTGGTGAACAATAACCCTCACCGATACGATTCATTGGGACGACAGGGACTTGTGGAACGTAATAGCCTGACCGGTGAGGTTCAAGCTGCAAGACAAAGAGATTATCAAATCGTCCCAAGACGCTCGGAGCTCCTGTCTGTGATGCAATACCTACGTCTCCAAGGAGAGAATCGGCTAGATGTCAACTAGGTCGGGAAGTGTTTGGAACCTCGCCACACCATGGGGAGAGAAACCCTTTGGAACAGCATCACCGCAATGTTGCGACTTTCGCATGAGATGGATGGACTTGGGTCGGCGGTGAGCGAGTGTTCGGTCAAGTGGCCAAAATGTTCTGTTCCTAATGCCGTCTGGTTGGGACATGGTATTTTTCCATACCGTCTAGATGGACATGAACAGCCGTATGCGAATGCGCCTTTTCCGCCTAGCATCCCAGAGAGTGGACGCTTTTTCCTCAATGCGAGTCCGGTAGCCGCTGTTGCCAGCAGGTGTTGTTTTTCTCCAACACTAAATCGTAATATCATCCATCATACCTCCATCGCATGGTGTTTTGGCTCTATCCTTAGCCATCCGCCGCTCGCCTTTACTGGTTGTTGTACAGAGATGTAATATTAATACACTGAATCGAATTGGTATCGTGGGTTGTCAAGTTCCATGTATAAAGAGGGAGTCGAGTCGAACCGAGTTTCCGTAAAGCCGTATTGAGCCGGGAATGATTCTTCAATATCGTCCACCGTAGTCCATTCAGGCCTTGGCGCCCATAACCTCCTTGACGATCCTGGCAACAGTGGTCTTCTCGACATCCTTGCCATCGAGACGTCCGCCAGGACCCAGAAGCTTCTTCATAACCTCGCCCATCTTAGCATCGACACCCTCGGCCGCCAGCTCCGACTGAACCGCCAGGACCATATCCTTGAGCTCCGCCTCGTCAACAGACTGGACACCGCTACCGGCAACGTATTCCTCGAGGACACGGATCTGCGACTCCTCCTTCTCGACAAGGTCACCACGGCCGGCGGCGCGGAACTGGTCGGCAGCCTCCTGGGAAGCGCGGGCAGTCTTGCGGAGGAGGGCAACGAGCTGGGCGTCGGTCTCGATCGGCTGGGAGGTCTTGCTGGCGTTGAGGACAGCGGCAAGAACGGCGCGCAAAACAGCCAGGCGAGGGGCATCCTTGGCGCGCATGGCGGTCTTGAGGTCACCCTTCAGCTTAGCATAGAGAGGAGCGGGCGCCGGGGCTGCCTCGGAGGAGTAGGCCCTGATGGACTTGCTGGAGAGCTGCTGGGACCATCTTGTGGTGGTGACGGCGCTGCGGGTGAAGCGGCAGGTCTGGCGGGGAGTAGAGCGAGCGAGGAAGCTTCCGATGAAGCTCGCGGGGAGACGGGCGGCCATGATGGGTATGTGCGACCGAAGCGTGACGGGATACTCGTTCGAGGATGGGTGAAAGAGGGACGGGTCCGGCGGAGGAGGGCAGTCGGTCGCTGAGGTGAAAGTGTCGAGGTTACAGCGGGGAGTTGAGCTGATAGCTTCCGGTAACAGACCTAATCGTCCAGTAAAATCCGAGATCTCAAATTCGAGGTAAGTGTGCTGTTGATTGGTTGCCCCAGAAATAAACTGGACCCTGTTGGGACGTCCCCGGGCTAGCTCGAAGCTTGCTAACGACGATGCTACCGCCAAGGTGGGGGTCACCCGGGTTAGGGTTGGCTTTTTTGTAGGGTCTCTACCTGAAGACGTAAATGTCAAGGGGGGATTATGATGGATGTAAGACCTGTCGGTTTAATGGAAATCATCAACATGCCTGGTGGTGTCTTTTTTATGAGAGACTGCAGTGTGTTACTGTCGGAAATGAGGCTGTCGATTCGACTGCTCTTGCTGTTGGTGTTGTATTCTTACCTTGGCAGTCCGCAGCTGCATCCCGTCTTCGGGCTTCCGTATGATGCACGGGCACTTCCTCACGGCAGAAACATCCCGCAAGCAGATCCCGGACCGAACCTCTTCTCTGGCTGATGGGAAATTGCAGACCTGATATGGCGGTACACTTGGGAGAATCTTGGTTCCACCACATTGCAACCTTCAACATCCCGAGTCACGCCGGAGACTTCGACAAAGCTAGGTAGTGTATTCAGGGTCGGGTATTGCAAGGGTCGGAGCTCTTCCGGAGTGCCGGTCCCGCCAGTGGACTCCAATAGCCCCGTCACTTCACCTCTAGCGCTCGGCGATAACACACTCGTTTGACGACCCGGAATCGATTATTGCCCGGGCAGTCGAGGATTGTCGTCCATATCCATGGGTGTCCCAGGTTATCGCAAGTCCCAGGCCGAGATGGCTTCCAGTCATGATGGTGTATTGTCCGGAACCACCAGCCCAATGTGGATGTCGCTACTTGGACGTTAGATGCCGAGCGGGAGGCCGGTTGTGATGATGACGCCAAAGTACTAGTTTATGGAGCATTCGCTGCAGAACATCCATAAAGGGTACATTCTTGCCATGATTGAGTTCTCTCTGCACTGCAGCGGGGCTGGCACGGCTGGTATAATTTTTCGCTGTTTCGGACGTCAACCTCAAAACCAACCGCTCGCTTGTAGTGACTCGTTCGGGCAAATCATCTCAGTTTCCGGGTCAAGTTCTTATGCTACAAAGTGGAAGTGGAAGCCATCGATGGGAACTGGTGCGTAGACCGGCTGAATTGGCCTTTCCTTGTCGGCTCCCGTCGTTTGAAACCAAGGTAGTTCAATCTCGCCAAGTCCCGATCACTGGAATTGTTAACGCGCGTAATTTCCAGAATTCGGAAGGAATCGATGATGAGTTCGACCTTTCAGCTATTTTGATTCGGTAATTGCCACAGGGCTCCTCCTTCCCTTACCCGATTCTGGCTATCTGAACTGGACAAGTCACCGGAGGAAGGAACGATGGGCAGACTTTTCGCCCGCTAGATGCTCTCTTGTCAAGGCAACAGCGCCCAAGCACTTCACCATTCCATCGGTCGACTCATCTTCACTCCAATTCGCTTCCGGTCCACTTCAACTCCCAAATCTTGCCTGCGACAGCGAGTGTCTCCCCATCCACGAACTCGATCGTCTTTGCCGCTGAGTTCTCTGGTATGATTTCCCCAAAATATATACGCCTCGGACTATTGATGAAATTTAGCGTGGGACGTGGGACGTTGGGGAAATAAAGGTGAGGGTTATGAGGTGCACCCTCGCACTTTCCCGGGCTCGCGGATTCAAATGTTCCGTTAGCATGGTGTAACTGGAAGGTGTGGTAGCATTGATTTCCGCGGAAGACCGCCCATCAACCTCTGTCCGTAAGTATCATTCCCACCCATCTTTTCGGCACCGTGTCGCGTTTGTGCTTTTCCACTTGGTGTCAATTCCAGACGCGTTGGATATGGCCATGCAAAACCCCCGGGGGTGATCCTTTCATTTCGAAGCCCAGCTAAGCGGAAATAGGATGCAGGTGTCGGATCCTCTGACCAGGAGTTGATGACAGACATCGGAGTGAGCAAGACAGGAGACTCAAGGTACCCATCTCGAGACAGGCTTCAATGCCGAGCCCGCTTCCTCGCATCGCCATGCTTCCTGTCCTTTGGCGGAACATAAGCGGTGTGGCTCGGCTGCCTGCTACCACCTGGTTTGCGACCTATACAGACATAGCTGCAGAGAAAGAGTCAGTCTCCCAATTTCGGCCATCATCCAATCCATCGGTTGTATTGGGGCGTCCACTTACACCGGAAAGTAAGCCTGATGGAATCGGTCAAGCTACAATCAGCACCTTTCCATTGACCCTTTGAACCCCAGCTAGGGGAGGGGGGGTCAATTTACTTACCTTGAAAGCTGGATTATCAGCTTCACTTCGAGCTTGCGCTACCAGGAGCTGAACGTCGGTTTGTGACATCCTTTGAGAGATCCGTAAGTCCAAGAGCCGTTGCCATCTCCATGACACTTGGAATATATGCTTACCCAAGAACCTGCGTGAAAGGATAGGCACAAAGAGAAGATAGCATTCGGTGGACGATGGGCCGGCTTGCTTCTCCGATGTTGTGGTCTCGCGGGTCTACAAGTGCGTTAGACAGGGCGTTATACAACCACTGAGCAACTACCGGACTCACCATTCGACCACCCGCACAGGGGCAGTGTCACAAGTCTTGTTTCCACTTCGACAAACCCAACCTCAGTCAACATTTGTTGCAATCGGAGAGGCGCTCTGGGGTCCTTATATGGCTGGACACTCTGCATGTAACTCTGGGACCACACCTGCAGAGCATGATCTTGAGCTTTGGGTCAGAACTGTTCAAAAGGTGCGTTGTTGGACGAGTCGACTCACTCGGTGTCAATGTCCCATTATCCGATTGGGCGTTGAAGTATATCTCAACCATTTGACACCAGCCTCCAGGGCGCAAAATCCTAAATACGTCGGTCAGGTAATTGATCCATCGATTGGCATGAATGCCGCCGGACATCAACCGACTGTGCACCAGGTCGAAGTGGTTCGAGGGGAATGTTGAGCTGTTGGCGTGTCAGTCTTATGGTTGTCGGACATCTCAGGCTCTCGGGCTGTCTCACGGACTGTTCAAGTCGTCGATCTGTAATTCCAGGTTGGCGGGCAAGTCCTCCGGCATTGGATACGGATATATATCGAGTCCGATCACCTATGTCTCCAAAGTCAGCAATGGGATAACGCAACCTATATTGGCCCAAAGAAGGCCTCCGGCTTTAACAGTCACCACAACTTTTCAGTCTGGGCTCAACGAACCTCGCATTCCGGATATTGCTCTGCAGCGTCAATGGCCCACGAGGCAGAGCCAGAGCCACAGTCTAAGATCCTCCGGGGTTGTGGGATAGGTGGGAAGATCAGTCTGTTCTCAAACATCAAGTTGAACAGCCCATGGATATACTGAAAGTACTCGATTTCGTCCTGAGCCAGTCATGGTTAGGTTGAAGCAATGGCAAGGGCGGGTGGACAACTCTCACATCGTCAACAGGGGAGAAATACACGCCATGTTCCACGGCATATCGTTGATATTCCCTGTTGTGGTGCAATATGACATCGCGGTATGTCTCGTCGACAGGAACTGTCTGGAAGTCACTATGTCTCGGTCAGTGACTATAAGTGAGCTCTCAGTTGGGCAGAGGAGAGGTACCCTTCATCCATTGGACAGCGATTGGAGGAAAGGGCGAATATGGTAAAAAATCACGGGGTGGAGGGGATCGGGGAGAAGGGAAGAAAGATCAACGAGAGAGGAGGGAGAAGGAAGAAGGAGGATGCGAATCACATGGCCAAGCTTATGCAGAGACGGTGTCGGATGAGACGGTCGCTAGCGAAATGGATTCGAAACCTTAGGGCTCACCAAGATCGCTGCCTCTATCGCGCTTTGGTGGGCTCCCCAAGGTGGACAAATTCCTCTTCATGGACCCTCACCTTAGAGCGTTGCTCCGCGAACAGGCACCTGGAAAGCGCCTGTACAACCACTTCATTGCACGTGCGGCAAACATACGGCACACTTTAAATTGGGCGAAGTTTGCTTTGTGGATCCTGACTCGGGCCAGTTCGCTCACATTGGCCGACCCGAGGCTTTTGCACCCCACGATGTTGCTGTCGATCGTGTACGTCTGCTGGTACATCGTATCCATGGGTTGTGGGAGAACAGATCCTCTACGGGCCCGGCCGCTCGCTCACTTGGCAAAATACCTGGGAAGCGGGTAGGAGGTCCTGGTAGCAGCGGTCCCGAATGCCATGTCTCATGACGGGCAGACAGGCTGCCGCAATCTATCGAGGCTCGGACCTAAATTTGGCGACCACCAGCATGATTCCATGGGGTTGGAGCCACCGCCTTTTTCTACCCGAGCCCTTCATATGGAAAGCCCTCGTCCGGCCGTCAACCATCCCTGGTACATGATACGTACGTACAGGCCACCGCTAGCCTCGGCTGAAGGGTACTTGTTTGTCGCCCTGATTGGAGAGAACACGCCCAAGGTCGACGTGTTCTTGGTTAACCATGCACCTCGGAGACCAGGATGTCCTGATTCCAAAAGTAGCAGGTGTACTTTGTACAGCTCCTACAAGGGATTCAATGTGTTTCGTACCCTGGTCCAATGTACCAGCTCCTCATTGCGGGTATTGCAAGTTGGCGAGAGTCTACCTGACCTGGACACTGGCAGGATGGATCGGGCATCTCCCAGGAAGCACGGGAAAGCGATGGGGCTTATGAAATATGGTGTTTGCAAGGCCCGCGATACTGCTCTGCCATATTTGATAAGCTCGTTCGCTTGTTGACCTGTCAGACCAGGCCTTGACAATCGGATACCCCTTCGACCTTTCTGTCCATGAACGGGTCCCCCTCATGGCGTACACACAGCAGTCGACAAGTCGTTTCTGACTCAGATGTGGCGCCTTGCTCTTCGCATGAGAGCAAAAGGATGATACGTGAACCAATCCCAAGGACACGGATTTGGGATTCCTAGAACATAGGAACCCGCCGCCCCGCCGGAAAAGTTCCGCTCACTGTCACCTTTGTCACCAGACATTTTAGTGCTCCAAGAACGTGTCCGATCTCTTTAGACTTTCAAAGCGATAAAACGAAAGAAGCTTCATCCAAGATTGCCCAAGTCACTGCTAGACCCCGCTTCAAACATCAGCAATTCTTACTGTATGGTACAGGCCTCAGCATCCACCGAGGTTCTTAGCCGTCTCTCCACCGATGTTGAAAGACCAGGATCCTAGACGGTGACGGTATCCGGCAGGCAGGCCCATCAAGTCGAACAAGAAAGTTTTGAGAAAGCCAACATGATCCAGGCGCCAGTCATCGACTTACTTGGCGGACTACTCCAGGCGAGGGACTCGGTCGTATACAGGCCGGAGAGCCTGTCATTGGGGGTCAGGACGGGGCAAATGCGCGTCTAGAAGACTCGCCACTTTGTGGAGGAGTTTATCCCTATGCTTGCTGTTTTCGTTGGGCGGAAAATCTGCAATGGGTTCGAAAGGTGGGCGAATTAGCTCGTACCTTCTGAGACAAAAATCACCATCGTGGTGACCACCGAGCCATGCAAGTGGATCGTTAACGACAAGCTGATTTGGCTGACCGGCCTGATTAGCCCATGGAAATACAGCTCATGGTGCGATGAGTAATCGGGGTTAGCCTTTTGGCCACAAATCGAGCTTCATCTCCCGTGGTATGAGCAATCCATACTCCGGTGCTGCTGTCTTCATCCTAATTCGCAGAGGCAGGCCCTATCCAGTTTTCCTGCTTACGTTGCACGGCCCGAGAAAAACCGGTGATGGCCCCATGAGTCTGGGTGCAGAAGCCACATTCTCCATGCTTGGGATGTTGGGATGCCCTTCTGGGATGACAGAACCCAGAGATGCGGCTCATGACCCAGGGCTTTGGCATTTCATTCCGCCGTTCCACAGTACCCGAGACACGGACCGGGATGTTTCATGAGATTTACATAGGGGCGGGACCCAAGCGGACACCGCTTGACAGGACCCCATAGCAAAGGAGAACTCTGGTTGTCACAGAAAGGGAACTCGACGAACATGGAAGAGTCGATGGAACCGCAGTTCTGTAAAGGATTTGGGACTTTTACAGAACTGTATCAGATTTACTTGGTGGTCGACTTCTGTCCACTCAAAATCTTGCGAAAAAAAGAATCGACCATCTGGGCAGTGCTTGGGGTTGTCCGCGCAGACGGCCCTGCACGTCAAGCCCCACAAATTACCAGCAGACAGGAAAGACCCCAAAGCAAACAAGCCCCTTGTCCCGAGCTGACGACCGATTGCCAGATCTGATTGGCTAACGAGGCGGAGGGGGCGGGGGAGGTCCCTCGCCAGCAGGGTTCCAGTTTACGTGCTCAACGGGATTGTCGTGATTGACCGGGGCTTTCCATGGTTCAACCACTTCCTCGGGACAGCAGCACACACATCGCGATGTCGGTGTCCACCCAACTGCCTTCTCGCAGACTACTCTTCCTCCACTCTTCTGACATCCCACACGCATTTCCGGTCATTTGCCAACCATTTTGCGCATCCTCCCGGGCCATGGATATCATCACCACCGAGTTACATCCGAGACTTCACTTCCGGCTTTAACCTGCATCATTTCATTTAGCGGTCAATTATCAACCGGCGGAGAGTCGGCTGAAGCTACCCTATTAGAGCCAGTATCTTTACGCATCGCGTTCTTCTGCCTGGGCTAGCATTGATAGAAGTCCTGTGTAGTGGGACTGCTGAAGTGGTGCTATGGACTTGAGCGACTCGCCGGACTGAACACGGTGACTGCCGAATATCCCTCGATGTCTCGATAACGGAGAAAGCTCTGACCCTCAACTCGTCCATACCCTGTCCCTGACGTCTGAGAATTCAGATAGAGAACGCTTAAGAAACGCTGCGAGCGCCAATCGCACTCCAAAAGTCTCTCTTCAAAATGCTAGATCATCCTCTGCGATCTGCTATCTCATCAACTGGCGCCTCTCCTCCATTGCTGTCTGGTTTTGAGAAGTCTGCTATCGACACTAATTGCTCTGGTTTGACTAATAATGGCATGAGAACTATATCTACGATATCGGTGAATCTTTTTGGTTCGGCTCGGTATCGTCGGGTCGTGTGCTAGGTCTGGGATCATAACTCTTCGGAGAAGGGAAAATGCCATGGAGACTCAACAAATTGGTCGTCTTTTACCGAGGGGTTGGTAGCGATTCCCGCTGAAAGCAGCCACAACCTTGCGAGACGAAAAGACGGTGGACAGGTCATAAAGTACACACAATGTACTTAGCTGCCTAGCAGGTACTTCAGTGGGCAACTCGAATACCTTCTGAAGGAAGCTCTGGGTTGAGCCCAGCATGGCCCAGTCTGCGACCATATCTTTGTGTGGATTTATTATGAGGACGGTCTTTAAGAGGTGCAGCTTGATAACCGAGTTTTCTTGCTCTGAGTTTTGGACAAGCAGTCGAGATAATCAGCCTCCACTTGCACCGCCTAAAATACCTGCCCTTTTTGGTATTTAAATCGTTGTCTGGTTCGCTGGGTTGTCGGTTTTTTCTGGCGAACCAAGTCCAGCAAACACACAGTTACGCTTCGACACATCACTCATGGGAACGGTGCCTTTCCCTGAATCGTCTTGCGATTAATTTCTTCTGGTAATCCGGCCACTCGTGGCCTAGGACCATATGCTCTTCTCGTCCATCGCTTTGTTCTCGTCGTCTTCTGGAAACATGCTTGGAGTATTGCGTGGACCCGTGCCAAAAACTTTTCTTATCATGCTGCCGCGCGATCTGCCAGCTCATCCCAAGATCTCGATCTTGTCACCTTCCGAACTGTTTGCATGTTGATGTACAATGTGCTTCGCTCTCTACAGGTTGGTGAGGGTGAGAATCGGTTGACCCACCCCTTCATGATCAAATGGCAACCCCTACACCACTAGCCTCACCAGAGCTCAAAAGCAAGAATCGCGGCTCCTCAGTCTCATGGCTTCTTGAATCCTTGGTACGTTTCTCGTTACCATCGACATCTCGACACAGTCCTTATATAAAGCATGTATCAAGGCCCTGTTACCTTCAAAGTGAAGCAAAGATGCGGCATTGAGTGGTTCCGCACCCCGTATAGATTTGCTTTAGTACGAGTACCTTTTATTCTTAACTGTCGTTACACCTGTCCACTTCAGGTTTCTCATCCCACTTCCCCTTTACTCAGTGTCTGTGCGAGCATTGGGATGACCACATCAGAAACATCACCTGGACTAGTTCGAAGTTGCTTCCGAAATGGCACTCAGCTACCCCTTAGCGATCTCTAACCCCACTGGCAGTAGGCCATGTTATACATACGTTGTGTGCGCGATATGATGCAACGAGGTGGATTTTTCAAAGAAAACGGAGAGATAGGCTCGTTCAGAGCACGATGAAAAAGCCAACGACAGTCCTTACAAGATTCGCTAACCTTGTTTAAAACCGAGCGTTTTGTGTTTCAACTTCAATCATGCTGCATGCTGTCTTACAGCGGTCTCTGTCTTTGCACAGCTAACTTACCTTTCACATTCGGTAACCCCAATGCTACGCCATACTATGTACACCTCTGTCAAGATGGCACTAAACTGCAACTGCATTTTAGCAACTGACGTGGATCAGTCTAGGGGAATTTTCAGTGCCAATGCGGAGGGTAAAGGTCCGCTGCTGGCCCCACGGATATTATTAGCCTGGGACGATCTGCCGGAGATGAAACCAAATGAAACATGAAGCTCACCGTTCACCACCACGACTGCCGTTCGATAGCTGGCAAATACCGAGGCTTTGGACACCCGGCGAGGGAATTCCGTGGGGATGCTCCATGTCTTGCGGAATTGTATCCGCGCGGGCCCACTTTGTGTAGACGGTAAAGACTGCAGTGACTATCAATCCTCTGATTTCCGCTCCTCTAATTCATCCAAAGGAGGAGGAATTATAGCGCCCCAGGAAGTGGAGGGACATAAGACCACGAGAAAGGAGGTAGGAGCATAATGGCAGATGGGCTTCCTAGGTGGAAGAGGAAAACTAAGTGTAGGTGACGGGGGGACAGGGTACCCGGTCCCCTAAGATGTACAATATTCTTCAAGTACCCATTGCTTCTTTTCTACTGACTATGAATAAAAGCGACTGTTCAGTTGGTTCCGGGTTTACCAAAAAGAGGAAGTAATCTCTGCACAATCCGATGAACAGGATCCCTACACGCCAATGAAGCGTCACACAAGCATGCATGTGATAGCATGGTATGTAGCAAGGCACTTGACCACATAACCTTCCCTTTCTCGATATATAGGTGATTCGTGATGCGGCATGTATGTAGGGTAGGTATGTGCTAAGACCAGAGCCGCCGGACTAGCTGTGATACCGTTGCTTTTTGCCATATAACCACCCCCAAATGTGTGGAGATGAATCATTTTGCACTGACCGGTGCGTGAGCACAAGAGGAAACCTCGAAGCGCATATAAAGAAGGAAGGTAAGAGAACAAACAGAAAGTGACAATGAAGAAATATCACCTCCAGGCATGAGGGAAAAGGAAGGATGTCACAGAGGGAAAAGAAAAAAAAAAAAAAAAAAAAAGAAGTTGCCTCGCCTGCTTAGCAGATCATGACCTTCGAGTATCTGGGCTGGATACGTCTTACAGAGACGGAAGCAAAGCAAGAGAGGCCACTAAAGGGAAATGGGCATTCATTTTCCACCATGGGGCCGGCATGTTCAAACAACTGAACTTTGAAATTTAGCACAGCAGCCACGGCAGGCGGGGGTACCTTAGGTAAGTGCAACTAATGACAACGAACTAACACTGCGCAAAATGTCAGTATTCGGAACTCAAGAAGTGTACACAGTAGTTGGCGCTACTACTCGCTAGCTGACACCCAAGTACAAGCAGGAGAAGTAGCGTTCCTCACTAACGAGAAGTAAGCGCCTTTCTGTCGTTCAGTTGTTCACTGCATTTCAACTTCGTTCCTTCACTGCCCAGGCTAGACCACTTTGGCTTTGTATAAGCACCGCGGCTTATTGCCTTGCTCCAGCGAGTAGGATGAAGCTACAACTAGACATAGCAAAGGGTTCGAAGGGGTGAAGATGCTTGAGTGACCATATTTGCTTCAAGAGTTTGCATTGGACACTTTGCTTCACTCCATGGCACTTTAAAATTCTTCCCAAGGCCCTTTTGCTCTAGAACCAAAGAACTTCAGATTCTCTAGGTTGATCATCTTATCTCTCCTCGAGTACCTAATCATCACGGAGGCAGAATCTCAAACCCATCTCAATACCAAAAAAGCATACATAGAAAAAGAGCTATGTAAATGATATGCTGCAATTCATTCCTTTTATTCCACTAACGCCTGCTTTGGTGCCAGTCATTCACCTTTCCCTTTACGCCATTTATCGCCTTCCTTGCCTGTCCGTTTTACTAACCCTCCATCCATGACTGAGATGACCACCTAACATTTCATCTCTCTAAAAGCAAATCACGGCAAGCACCACTGGCATCTCTCCAGTTTATAAGGGATTCCGTCAACCAGATATCTATGTTAATCGACGCAATGCATCCATCCTTCCTTCCATGTCATTGAAACCCGTCCCAGAAGCAATACAGACCCCAAGAATGAAACCAGACCACGGAAATCAGAGCCAATCCGCCTCCATGTCGTCATGCTGTTGGCTCGCCTCGGGCAACGGATTCTTTCTAGGTCTACCGCGTTTCTTCGGCGGCCCCTGCGGCCCCTTGGAATTGCTTCTTGGTGGCCTTCCTCTCCTCTTCGGGGCGGGTGATCCGTTGGGACCTGTGGCGCTTGCTTTCCTCTTTCTTCCCCTTCCGGGACCGGCGGCTGGGCCTGCCTCATCATAGTCATCCTCTTCACCCCCGCTCGGCGGCGTCGAGGGGTCCATCATGTCCTCGTCCTCATCCTCATCCTGAACGAGGAACTCCTTGTCAACATTCATGAGCTCTACAAACGCTTTGCACGTCTGCATCATGCGCTCGCGGGAAATGAGACCGGTCATAATAGTACCAATCTCCTCCCAAACCTTGTCGCCGGCGACGCCCTGGATTTTGACCGGTGAACGAGAGAGATCTTTGCCCTGGATCTTGGCCTTCTGCTCGCGGCGGTTGGTGCCCATGTTGTAAAGACGGCGGAGGTAGGTGCGGACTTCCCAAAGGGCGAGGAGGATCATGGACCCTGCTGTCAACTGGCGGAGGCGCTGAATGTCGACATCGGGGAGTGCTGGTTGGACAGGCTGAACAGGCGCCATTGGTTGTCCATTGGGCTGCTCTCCAAGTGTGGGCACAGGTACTGGTGTGGGCTCAGGTTCAGGCGCGGGATCGTCAATAGCGTCCATGCGGACTTGGAAAACCTCCGACTCAATGATCTGAGCAATAGTTGACCCGGTTGATGTGACCAACTTCTCCATTGTGTAAACGGTAGACTGAAGCTCGCCCACCGTCATATACTCGAAAAAGGCCATGTTCTCGATGATGAACCGGGCATACTGAACGTGAGGAGGAATTTCCTCGCCTGTCAGTTCGAGTTTCGACACATCAAAGTCGACCTGAGTGCAGAGCTTCTCCAGGAACTTTTGACGATTCTTCGACTTGCTGATCTTGAGCACCTCCATCATGAGATGAAGCTTAGGGGTGAATGGATTGACTGTCGCGCCACGCGGATCTTTGACAATATCGCGCTGATACGCGAAAGCCGACTGTATCGCCTTGACGTATTCGCGTTCAACAACAGTTTCATGCTTTCCATGAAGTGACTTGTGCTCCAGAAAGGCGAGCTCAGAGATGCGGGGATTAGACGAAGTCTCTAGAGTAATGAAGGTCACGCCCGTTTCCTTGGGATGGACCAGACCTTGACGGTTAATGCTGGCAAGAACCTCAACTGCCCAGAAAGCATGCTCGTCCTGGGTCGCGGTGGCAATACGGATGATCTCCTTGAGGAACCGGTGAGTCGTCGCACTGGCCACATCATCGTGGTTTGTGCCTCCGATCACAGTCAGCTCGCGTTTCTTCTTGCCTTTGCCATCGCCAGCCGCAGTTTCCGGGGCCTGTTCAGATCTCTTCTCCTCCGTAAAGAGGAACTCCTTGAAAGAACGCAAGACCATCGATTCCAGCACCGGATTCTGGTCGTCAAAGACTTGCTGGAATGTTGTATAGACGTTGGCGGCCACGTAGTTCCTTGGAGAAGACTGGCACACCAGGCCGACCGAGTCGAGTGCCGCTTTCCTCACATCCAAAGGTTGGATAGGGGACGCAAATGGTACCACGATATCAACCATAAGCTTTGATATGGAAGGCCCTGTCATCTTCGGACCGAGCTTCTGCTTGAAAAGCTCGAAGTGGCCATCAAGATTGCAATGCTTGCCGATCATACCCACGATCAGCGAGTAGCGTTCAAACTGCTTTCTCGGCATCCCCTCCAGGGGCTTGTTCGGATTGCTGACGCGCATCTGGTTCATGGCCACCAAACTGGAGCACACGAGTCTCGCGAGGTTGTCCGAGTTGTCTAAACGTTCGCTAATGATCCAGAGGCATGCCACGATATCATCAAGCAAGACTCTCGTGACCTTCGGAACAGCAGGCAAGAGTTTGTTACGAACATCCGTAAGGAATTCGTTATGCACGCTTGAGACCTCTGGGAGAACTAGTTTGTAGATGACAACGACTGCCCTCGACACAACTAGGTCTTCGCTGCTGTTCATGCTGTCGATATGAGGCTTGAGAAGTCGAAGCTGCTCAAACGTGAAAAGGCTAGGATCAGCTTTCGCAAAAATCTGAAGGACTGTCAGAGCATCGCGACCCGAAGGAACAGACGAATCTCCCGACTCAGGGTTGTCCACCAGTTCGAACATGCTTGCAACCAGCTTTCTGCAGACTTCCAACGACGCCGCCGCAGATTTTGAATCCGGTGCCAAGAGAGTCTGCAAGACTTTGTCCAAGACGTTGGTCACGTTTCCTTGCTTTACCGTCTGAACCATCAAAGCAACATGGTCCGAGAGGGAGATCTGAGATGATGCAGAGTTCTCGCCCTCCTGGAAGGGGATAAACCATATCTCTTCGATAACCTGGCGAGCCAGGTCCCTTACGCTCTCCTCCGGGTCCTGCACACGGTGAAGCAGACCGTTTGCAATGGCGCTGCGGATCGTCTTGCTTTTGTTCCGAAGATAGATATCCTTAGCGAGTTTCATAGCCCGCTTCCTGACTCCTGGTCCGGCATCAATGAAGCGATCAACCACAGTTCCGATCATCCTAGTCTCCAACTCTGGTCTCATACTGATACACTTGCCGATAAGGCCGAGTGCCGAATCTCGAACTTGGGTCGACGAGTCGTTTGAGCAGCGCAGAATGAGCTGGACCACCACAGAATCGCCATCGAGAATAGACGGGTCCGTCTCCAGGACCTGATTAATACTCTTCAAACTCTTGCTCCTGACTGTCGGCTGGTCGCTAGCCATCGAACCGAGCAAGATGTTGAGAATTGCGCTGAAGGATTCGCATAACTGCGACCGCAACAGTGTGATGGAATAGGAAAGTTTGGCCTGGTTAGGTGACACTTTCTTGAAAGAGTACTCGTTGGAGAGCCATCGGCGGTCTTGGATCATCTGTCGCAGTCTGTAGGCCAGTCTTCCAAGCTCCTGATCGCGCTCGCGATCGTCATCTTCGCAAGAATCATACCCAGCACAAACTTTGGTGCCCCAATCTGAAATTATGAAGCTGATGGCGCTTGCGAGATGCGGGTCCTCGGTGAAACGGCTCTCGAGCCATTCCAGGGTCGCCCGGTATGGACCAACCCAAGCAACCATCGTTTCCGGGCGTGATCGCAGTTCCAGTGCTGAGGCAGCAAGATCCGACAGGAAAAGTCCCAGTTCATCCGCATCCCTGGCGTCCAAAGCATTCGCCGTCTTCCTGACATGACTGCGAAGCTTGGAGATCGCAGCGCCCATGGTGCCCATCAGTTCAAGCGCCATATTCTTGGCGGTGACGCTTGTCTTATCACCCTCCACCAGCTTAACCATCATGAAGTTTAGCAGACGAAGCAGAAGTTCTGCTGCCGGCCAATCTGGGTTGTCCATGCAGGTTGTAAAGTCCTCCACGAAAAGGTCGAGAAGGTTGCGGTACGGAGTATCGCCGGATTTTGTGGACGTCAGCGCACGGTTCACAATGAAGTTGACGACATAAGAAGCATTTCGCTTAGCCGTGTCCATCAAGAGCGTTGCAAGAGCGGTAAGCTCCTGGATTGCAGTTGAATGCTGGATCGCGCCGTGGTCCTCATCACGAATGACAAACGACAGCTGCTTCCCACCGGTAACTGCGCCTGCCAGCTCATCCTCTTCCTCGTCACCATCTGAACGAAGAGCTTTGCCTCCGTGTGTCTTTGTCTCATCAACTTGTCCTGCGCTGGTTTGGACCAATCGCATGATCAGTGCAGAAACTGGCTGTATGCTGTTCCCATCAACCAGCTTAAACGTCCTAGCACGCTTTCCCAGTGGCAGTTTTTCTAGTGAGGTCAGAATCTCGTCAAAGATGCCTTGTCGTTGGGCAGGATTCAAATGGAAGATCTGCGATAGCATATCCATAGCCACCAGACGGAAGCCATCGAACTTCTGAGTATCCAGAACCGACTCCCTTTCCGCATGAGCGGTTTCGAGGAAAATCAGTTGTGAAGCCGTGAACTCCAGGGTGTTGGTGACCGTATCCGACGTGTCAATCTTGGCCAAAAGTACTGACATCTGCGAGAACAGCTTTTGGCTATCGTTGAAGAGTGAGGCGATCCTCTTCTTGTGGGAGGATAGTAACTTGAAGAGCTCTGCGGTGTTATCGGAACTCCTCAACTCGGCGACCGGAATCACAATACCGTCCATTACCCTTTTGAACAAATTGAGTGACTGGTCGATTGTATCCTCCGAGTATAGCTGCTTATCCTCACGCCCTCCGCACATCATACGTAACGCTGTCCTGGCAGCTTTGAGAGCTGTTTCCAACGCAGGAAGCTGCTGGATCCACGAATCAACATCCGCGGGGACCCATGACTCCTCAACCTTGATCTCCAAAGAGTCGGCTTGCTTCAAGGCATTTTCGCAGAAACGGAGTAAGCGAAGAAGATCTTGGAGTGGAACTTTGTGGAAACAGTTCAGTTGAATGACCTTTGCCAGCAGCGTTTGGGCCTTGGTCTGGCACACTGGAGATAGCGTGCTTTCTCCGTCAACGGTTAACAGCACCCATTCGTTCGATGTACGATTATGAACAGCATAATTTTCTGCCTCGAAAACTTGTTGTAGAAAAACCTTCAACTCATGAAGGGCAGCGTTGCTTCGCTGCTGAAAACCCAAACTCTCCCCATATAGCTCCTCGTCTAGGTCTTCTCGTTTCCGTTTCCGCTCCGAAAGGTTGACCGGCTCGTCAGGCTCATCGGGAATAGCCATATACTCACTCTTGTTGAAAGTAGTCGCATGAGGCAACTCGATAGCAATAGCGACAGCTGGTCGTTGGGAGTTGGAGGGAGCCTGAGAGGTCGACTTTGTCGGACTAACAACAGCAGCCGGCGCAGGGGGAGCAGCTACCTCTTCACTGGGCCGTTTCGGAGGCACGGGCGGAGCCGACTCGGGAGGCGCCGAGAGTGTAGGCTGCTGTGGTGCTGGTTGAGGGGGTGTCGGCTGTATGGGTGCAAACTGAGGTGGAGGCTGAGAAGCAGGTGACCGGTTCGAGACTGGTGGCTCACTTGACGCGATGCCTTGGCTCGAACTGGCTTGAAGAGCCGCCTGGGCCCTCTCGAGTTCGGCCCTGGTAGGTAACACTATTTCAAACCGGGCCCGGTTCTGCGAATGCGCTTGGCGGTTCTTCGGGGCGTTGGTAGGAGTCTGTCTCTCAGCTCTGTGTTCGACTTTCGGTGGGGGAACCGGTGACTCTTGTTTGATGGGGACGGGCGTAATCCGCTCGACTTTCGGTGGTTGGCCGTTTGCGGAGGTCATGCCGGGAGTATCTGGCGTTGGGTACCTGAACGGTATTGACGTTTGCTCGTAAACCATCTTTGAGAATGGCGAGAGTGTAGATGCCAACGAGGCTATTGGGGCAACAGTAGAAGAACTACCGCCGGTTGATGCTTTCGGACCAGTCTTAAACTTGCTGTAGAGGTGGTCAGTCCCGACTCTTCCTCACTTCCTCGTCAAAACGTACAACTCTGTGATATTCGCCCTCTCTATCAAGTGTTGGACCTGGCTGAGAGTTTGCTGAACGCGTTTGCTCGGACCTGTGTTACGAACTTCTTGATTGAGGCCATCAAAGTCCTGAGTGTTGAGAAGGTCGATTACGCTGGGGGCGGGCGACGCAGCTCCGATCGAAGGTGTAGGTAAGATGGCTAGAGGTGAATACATTGATGGTTAGAACTAGAGCATAGCTTTACTTTCGGTTTAAGATATTGGAGGGAAGAGGAAATGGGTGTGTATGACGATATGGGGAAAGGGCAGCAAACATGAAAGTGTCGCAGAGTTGGGATGGTTTGATCTTACTTGGGTCAAAAGGTACGATCGAGGTGAAAGGCGTATATGGCAGAGCTTCGTAGAGTGCGAAAGGTCTCATGAATCCACCAGCTTGTTGCGTCGACGAGGACGCCGGCGCGCCTTGTGAGCCATGGTAGTCTTGGGCGTTGGGATCCATATTGTGGTGGTGTGGTTGCTGGTATGCTATTGTTGCTTTTGCTGCTTGATCACTTTGACAGCAGCATTAGCGCATGGTGATTTTGATGGGTGTATAGTCCGGCACAAGTGTCGTCCCAGCCGCAGGGCATCGGCAGCAGCGGCAGCAGCGGCAGCAGCAGACGCAGCAGCACGCAAGGACTCGGAGCCCAAAGTTCAGACGAGAGCGGAAGTTGTTGCCATGCGAACCGACGCTTTCGGAATCGTGTAGTCGCGGAGGGCCTTTGTCTCGGGGATTCCTTGGCCTGGGCGCGTCGGACTTGGGAGACGAGATGGATGGTTCAAGGAAAGGAAATCAAGCTGCAGGCACAGGTATGTCCATGTCGCATCGATGTGTTGCGACCACGACCTGGGAGACTGCCTGATAAAGATACGATGTTGAAGGAAGGTGAAGTTCAGGTACCCAAACTCGAGGAAAGTCTCATGGACCCAAATGTTTCCCCAGATCCGCAAAGCAGGGCAGGCGCAATCCAATGAAACCAACCAACAGCGCCAGGGGCAACACGGAACAGCCCTGTGAGCTTGGTAGGTACGGCGCGCGGTAACGCTAATTCGAGTCCCCGAACCCCGGTCGGTAGCACCTGCCATGCCGTGGATTTGCGTGTTGGCGCGCTCGTGCTTGCCGCGTCCGGCTTGCAATTCAGCGGTCCACCTGATTGTGACGGTTGTGCCTTCCGGTCGTCACTCGTCATCGCCCGTGCTAGCCTGCCCCGGCTTTCATTGTCGCTGCGTTTCCGCTGCCAAGCTTTGCCTGCCGAAGTAGTCCCAAATTTTCCAACGCCCAATCAATTGCTATCGTTTGCCGAACGACCCATCGATCGTCTTGCAGGCCCGTTGTAAATCTTGAAGTCCCCTTCCATAGCGAATTGTTTACTGCGAAAAACAACAGAAAACTGAACCGACGACATTGAATCAGACAACTACCATCCCGGCACACAAGACAACCGACAAAGAGCAACAATGGCTGCCATCGGATCCCTCATTTTCTGCACAGACTGCGGCAACCTCTTGCCCGTCTCCAAGGGCAGTGAGAAGAACATTCTTCACTGCGAGTGCTGCGGTGCGGAAAACAGAGGTGCGCATAACGATTTCACCTCGTTTACCCGGTCGTTGTCGTTTGGAAGCGTTCAAGAAGCTTTCATCAAAAGTTTGTAGATCAAACAGCTGACCATTCATCTTGTTTCAGATCGTCCCTCCAGAACCGTCGTGACCAAGTCGAAGCCGTCCGATTTCCCCTCGCTTTTGCGCCAGAAGCTCGATATCGTCCAGACCGTCGTAAGACACGAGCTCAACACCGAGAGAATCGACTCCAACACGGAATGCCCCAAGTGCGGCAAGCGCGGTATCCGTTACTCCGAAGTTCAGCAGAGAAGTGCAGACGAAGGCTCAACAATTCTTTACAACTGCGACTGCGGAGAGAGGTATGCGACACCGGACGGTTATAGCTGTGGGTTGCTTCGTCCTTGTGCTAACTCGAGGTACACAGATGGTCGGTCAACAACTGAGTGCAAAGATTGCATTGAATCACAAAATTGGTATGCTATTTGGGTCGCATCAGTCGTTTTGGATCAAACGATATTTGGGACAGCTAGCACCAGCAATGGCAAGCCGAGACTTAGCAATGATGGCTTTGCCTTGTTACAACTGCAACAACGATACCCCTTCTTTTTGTCAGGACCGACGACCAGTCGCATTGGTATTATCCTGAGAGAGAAACAGAAACTTTTTGAAATACCCATCCATCCATGATTCGCCCCGAAAAGAAACAAGCAACCAACGAAACAACAAGAGAAACTCCATCTTTACGACGCCTTGCTAGCAACCTCGGGTATCAACGCGTACTCAGCCTGGCCGCTCTGCTCAAACTCGGCCATATCCAGCGCAACAATAACACTCTCGCGAACGACCTTCTCCTTGTCGTGGAGGAACTTCAGCAACGTCTCCTCGACACCCTCCTCATCACCAAGACTGCCAAGAGCCTCGGCCGCCTCGTGGCGGACCATGCTGACCTCGTCAAGGTTGCCGAGGGCCTCGGTCAGGGCAGGGATGGAAGCGGGGTGCGAAAGCTGTCCGAACACAAAGGCGATCTCGTGGCGGAACAGGGCGGACTTGTCCTTGAGACCCTTGGCAAGGGCCAGGACGGCGGGAACGGCAGTGGGAAGGTCGGGAGGAGAGGCCAGGTCGCGGAGGGCGAACATGGCGCGGTATCTCTTGAAGAGCGGGAGCGATGTGTCTAGTAGTTTCTTCTCGAGCGTCTCGACCGTTTGCTTCTCGTCGTCTTCGGGCATAGGAGGGGCGGGATCAACGGAGGCAAAGTCACTAGAAAGGTAGTTTCTGCAGTTAGCATAGGCCGCGCGCAATGTTACGCCATTGAATGTGATGGGATATAAGTGTTGATGTTGTTGTTGGAGTGGTGTGCATCGTGGTCGCAAGTGTATGTACCTTTGGCGCAGCTTCTCCTCCCTCCTCTGCTCCGAGTTCTCCCACTCTATCCTGTCAATAGCGATCTCGCACGTCTCCTTGACGGAAACGTCCTCTCCCTCGCGGTTGAGGTACTTCTGGAGCACGCTCAAGCTCTCGGCGTTGCCCAGCGCGCCCAGCGCCTCGGCGGCCTCGTGTCTGCACATGGCGTCCTCCTGCAGGTCCTCGAGCACCTGCGTGAGGTGGGGGATGGCCGCATCGTTGCCAGTCTGTCCGAGGCAGTAGGCCAGCTCGTGCTTGAGGAGGGCCGAGGGGGAGGAAAAGGCGGCGGCGATGGCCTCAATGGCGGAAAGAGACTCGTCGGTGCCCTTGTTCTGCACGGCAAGGTGCTTGAGCGAGAAGAGGGCGCGGAACCGGATGGGCAGTGGGGTCGTCTCGGAGCAGAGGCTCTCGCGCAGGCTGGCGATGGTGGCAGACATTGTGGTGGAATTTGTCAAACTTGCTCGAAATTGGTTTTGGTTTGGGGATTATACAATGGGAAGAGGTATTGCGAATCAATCGCAACTTGAACCAAGAGTGAATGAGCAAGGGGCGTGGATCAAGAGGTGGAATGGATATGAATTAGGAAACAGGACGGGAGCAGCGATGTGTGGACTCGTACTGTAAGATCTGATAAGAAAACAGCCATTTTGAAACGGAATCACCTGCTGCGAGGGGCACCAGACGCCTACGACGGGCGGGAATTGCCATGCCCCCCAGGGCCAGGCACTTCCAGGTTTGGCGGGGTGCTAAAATTTTTGGAGGGGCATTTGCTGGGCGCGATAACGATAAGAGCCTTTTTGGTGGAGCCTCTTGGCCAGCAGGGTTCCATCGCGGCCAGGGGCACATTGGCAAGGGTACTGCACATATCGAGACGGGCAAAGCTTCTGGAAGACCATTCATCACGGTGACAGCAACCTATAGGATGGGAAATGGGGTATAACAGACGGGATGCATATATCAACCGTGATATTGTTTGCTCCAGGGGGAGGGGTCTGACCATTATCTCCTTACATCTCAGCACTCGGCGTCCAAAAGCGCGAATGGGTTATTGGAGCGCGGCCTTGCCTCAGGTTCTTGCGAGTTCTTCCGCTTGTTCGACTTTTGTTGTTTCTTGGGTTGCATGATGGCCTCCAGCTGTGGCACCATATCGTCCTGGTCGGCACATATCTTCGTCAAGCAGGATAGTCCCTTTTTGTCGATAATCAGTTGCACCATCTCTGGGAAGTTGAATATGGTCGGGAAATCCGCGAGAGAAGGGAGCTTGGATAAGCAATCTTGCAGTTCCTTCAGGGCGGGCGATAGTCCCTTGCCTTGAGAAGCCGCGTGCTGCATTATTTGCTGTAGCATTCTGAGCGAGTAGTAGGTCGCCTGGCACTGGGCAAGGAAGTGGACGCACTCCCAAGACGTTGTGTCGAGCTTCTCGTCAACTACTTGCTGGAGCACCTTCAGGCTGAGAGGCTGGACCTTCCCTTGGCTGGTTGTCATGACAACGTCCTGATAGACTGATAGAGTCATCCAAACTGTCTTGGAGTTTCTCACGTCTTTAATGATCGATGACAAGACATCCTCAAGCACAGCTGCGTCCATCTCAACCTCGGAGATAGGCGGTACCTTGATAGGTGTCCCCGCTGATGGCTGGTCAAGCCTCCTGAATTCGGCAACCGTCGGTATTGGTGATCCAGTAACTGTCTGTAGTATAGCGTATGCCAGCTGTCTGATGTCTTTGCTTGATTCCCACGCACTGGTTCGAGCCGGAGAGTCCAACAGGAAAGGGAGGTACATCGCCGGCTTCTTTTCCCGACACCGAAGAACAATTTCTGATATCCGGGGGTCCAATATGACGGATGCTTCGACCGGAATTTGAGATCCCGTTTCGGGAGAGAGGTACTGCTCCATAAACTCCTTGTGCGCGCCGGGATATGCTGTGACTGAGTACTTGCTCTTGGCTTTCGATACTGCTTGCTCAAGAGTGATGTGTGGGTCCATCACGAGCTCAAACGCCAGACACGAAAGGCCATCCTCAGGCTGGAGTGAGAGACGCTCACAAATGTCGGCGCTTTTGAATTGCAAGCCGGCAAGCTCTGTGCCGGCCGGGTTGGATTCAATATCCAAGAAGAAGACAACGCTGCCGTTGGGTCCAAGGTTGTGTACGAGCAGGTCCGAATCAGACGTCAGAACTGTTCCGCCATGTTCCCGGACATACTGGGCGCAGAACACGTCGGCCTCTCCGGGCACAACCTTGGTTTGTGAGGCGTAATGCTCGGACTGCCTCAGAGTGTCGACGATGGATGGAACGAAGAAGGCCGGTGGCGGTGGGCTCACTCCGCTGTGACTCGGTTGCGCTTCGGGGAACAGGCTGACTTTCCTGTTGGAATTCCAGCCAGGACGGCCCTGGGTCATTCCATTGACATATTTTCGGTGAAATCCCTGCAAGTCCTTGGAGGTTCTCATGAGCCTCTTGGTCCGCTCATCCGTCTTGGACGTGGGAAGATAACCATCGAAAAATATCCTCGAACTTTGAAAGCCATGGCGAACATTAGTATGCTGGTGGGAGGGTCTGGGTCATGGAGAACGAATTACATGGTGAGGCCGCACACCCTGATCCTGTCGAGCCATTCGAGGGTAGTCCGACTTAGCAGCTCATAGGTTGGTTGCTCAAAGGGACTGTTCTTTATGGTTTTGATTCGGCAGAGATTCAAGATATGATATGCAAGTGCAGGCCCGTCGATGACCAGATTGCTTGGCTGGATTGCGCCTCGCTGGGCATAAGGCTCCAGGTGTTTCCTGAGGTGTGGAATGCCCATATTCGTTTGACGATTTTGATATCCTCGTTTGCCGCTTGGTTTTTTGTGGGCGCGGTCCCCGCGGTGGGATGAGTTCAGGCCCTTCTCGAATGGCCGCGAGTCTTCGGTAGGCGGCGGAGCTGGATGGGAATTTGTCCTGTGAACGGGATGGGGTATTGGGATGTC
The DNA here is from genome assembly GCA_009805225.1 of Neurospora sp. LNF1-1. Taxonomy (NCBI): domain Eukaryota; kingdom Fungi; phylum Ascomycota; class Sordariomycetes; order Sordariales; family Sordariaceae; genus Neurospora; species Neurospora sp. LNF1-1. The sequence goes on from RAOM01000136.1 coordinate 51,038, forward strand.
AAGGGTTCTCTTGCCAAACGACTGTTTGAAGTGTAGTTGAAACGTCCAAACATCAGAATCATGACTGGCTTCATTGCAAGTATTGGTGTGTGTTTAACGCGAAGTTAAACAGTGCGAATTGAAATTTGGTGTTCTCTTCGTTGATCGTGAGAGTCCGGGCCATGGTGTTGGCATCCTTTCTCGACAACGTACAAGCATTGGCTTGGACCTCAGCTGCCGGAAGGACCTCTATGATGGCAACGATCGACGACGCTCTTCATGCACCTCGATGCCGCCTTCATGCTGGCCCGTTCATAGATGGAAGGACTCGGAGCAATGGAACGCGGTAGGCATCGTTGCCGCCTTGATTTCACAGCCATTTTCCCAAGAGAATCCGCTTCAGGTAAGATCATATCAGGCCATTGATAATTTCCAAAAGTTAGTTAGTATGGATGCTTTTACGAAATGTTATATTCTTCAAACGCTGTTAGGTCAGTTGCAGTGGTTGTTATCATGACTTCACAGCCTTTCCTGCACACTGTATGCTTATCTTGTCAGGGCTGTCAGGGCGACCCTGCAGCTGCGGCAACTGCATATAAAAATGGCAGGCCCCGAAACGACATCGGCGGCGAGATCCTTCCTTTCAGCCATTGGACCCACTTTTACGTGAATCGCTGCGGGGCACGAGGACAAGATTGAAAAAAAAAACTAAATTTCCTCCCCTCAAATCCCGCTCCCGAACTTCTCTTCCTCGAACTTACCAACACTTTTTTTTGCACAATGCGCGGCACCCTCATCTTTTCGGGCAGTTCGTGCCCGGCCCTCACCGGCAAAGTATGCGAAAACCTGGGTATGACGCCAGCTGATGCTGAGCTCACCCAGTTCTCCAACGGAGAGACGAGCGTCCGGATCCTCACCAGCGTCCGCGAGAAGGATGTCTTCGTCGTTCAGTCCGGCAGCCCCAAGATCAACGACACCATCATGGAGCTGCTTATCATGATCTCTGCTTGCAAGGGAGGCTCTGCCAGCAAGATCACTGGTATGTCTGCCGCTCAACAGCAATCCATGCAGTGTGAAGGCTGACCAGGCCCTCTCTAGCCGTCCTGCCATACTTCCCCTACAGTCGCCAGTCCAAGAAGAAGTCGCACCGCGGCGCCATCACTGCGAGAATGCTTGCCAATCTTCTCGGCGTTGCTGGTGTTAAGCACATCATCACGGTCGATTTGCACGCTTCTCAGATGCAGGGCTTCTTCAAGTGCCCTGTCGACAACCTCCACGCCGAGCCTCTCATTGCCCGCTGGATCAGGCAGAACGTCCCCGACTGGAAAGAGGCCGTCGTCGTGTCCAAGAACGCCGGTGGTACCAAGCGCGTCACGTCGCTGGCCGACGCTCTCAAGTTGAACTTCGGCATGGTCACGACCGACAAGAAGAGAGGCCATGGCAACATGACTAGCAGCATGATTCTCAACCCTATTGACGCTGTCTTGGACCCCATCGGCGAGCAGGTCAGCGAGGCAGTTGAGCCTGAGGAGACCTCAGCCAGCAACATCACCCAGCCTGTCGCAGGTACTGCAAGCCCCGCGCGCCGTCCCAATGGGTCGTCTTTGCACAGCGCCAAGTCTCTGCCATCTCGCCTGCGTTCTTCGACCTCGGCTTTGGACGGTGTCGACGAGGAAGGCGAGGACGGCCTCGAGTACAATGACCAGCGTGCTCATGAAGTCACCCAGGCTCGTCTTGTCCACGGCCACATCGTTCCTGATGACTTCGAGTCGCCGGACATCTCTGCAGCCACCAGTGTCGCTGGAGACGACCCAATGACCATGTCGCACGCTTCGTCGTTCTTCGCTCCTCAGCACCACGCTGCCCTCGGTGGCTCGGGTGATGCAGCTGAAAGTTCGGATGAGGATGAGGTGATCCTGAAGGACCCCAAGGTGGAGCACATGGTCACCCTTGTCGGAGACGTCAAGAACCGCACCGTCTTCATTGTTGACGACATGATCGACAAGCCTGGTTCTTGGATCGCTGCTGCCGAGACGGTTGTCAAACGCGGTTTGGCCAAGAAGGTCTATTGCATTGCCACCCATGCCGTCTTTGGCGCTGACTGCCTTGAGCAGTTGCAGGATTGCGACTGCATTGATCACATCCTCGTGACAAACAGCTACCCCATTCCAGAGGAAAAGGCTCGCAACGCCAGCAAGCTGACCGTGCTTGACTTGTCCTATCTCCTTGCGGAAGCAATTCGTCGGAACCACTATGGCGAGTCGATCTCGCCTTTGTTCCAGCACATAGTGGAGTAATATCGCACGGTTCTGTTTTTGGTTTTTCATGACGCATCACAGAGGCTTCATAGGGCATTTACTTGCACCTTCTTTACGAAAGCACATCATCATCAGGTATGTTGGGAGACTCGGGTTACAAGCGTGGCGTTGGTGATTTCAGACTGTCGTTTTGACATTCGGAGCGGAGAAAAGCGTCCTTAGACCTTTTGGAACGAGCAGTCAGATATCCAATTGACATTATACGCTCGGTTGTGTGGTTCGCCGCGCAGCTTGTTCTTTCCCTCTCTCCCTCTTTTCTTTTCGTTTGCTTATTCCACCTCCTCGCCTTGCTTGACGTCAGTCAGCAAACGAGTTATTCCCTCCTTCCCTTGCCCTCAAAACAAAATCCAGCGATGCTTTCACTCGAGAAAGCCGGAGTCGATTTCCATCCCAGGAACGGTTCTGAACGGAGCGTTGGTAGATCGAATTTCCATTATAGAAGGCTCGTTGTCCCGACTCTTTATGAGTTGACTTCCGCAAGGTTGGTGGGCAATGATGCAAGAGAACCCTTGGGAACATCTCATGTAAACGCACTTGCCTCAGCAAGTGTAGTAAGTCTGATGGTACTTCCCATCCCACGCTCAGTGGTCCGCGTAAAAGCTTCCGTGGGCGGTTATTTGACCACGAAGCCCGGCGCTGATGTTTCACACATCGTAGGACATTATCGTCTGAGAACTCGATATCGAGCTTTCGAACTAGCAAAAAAATACAAAACATATTTCAACTCATCGTTCATTCATTGAAGCTTCCGCAAGTGCCTTCTCGCACATGTCAAATGCACAGATTCGCGTCTCGATATACGATTTGATGGCGGGTTGTAACCGTTGGTTGTCTTCTTCACGTCCCTTCAACATTACTCTTCAACAATAACTTTTCCATCCAAGCAGTAGGTAGTTCCCCTCAATCCAAACACACAACGAAGCCACCTCAAATCCACCCCTCCTTCCCACTGGTCCTCTGAAACAACCTCCTCAAACTCCCACTACTTCGACGTTTCCGACTTCCATAACCCTGATTCCCCTTCCGCGTCGGCATCGTCTTACTCAAATACTGCCCCACCACCGGCGGTGCCGCCGCCGCCTGTGCCTCAAGTGCCTCCGCCGGCGTAGCACTGATCTTGATCACGACCGGTGACGACGGCGCCGTGGGCACTTTGTTTGAGTCACTTTGACTCCCAAGCGGTGGCGGTGGTGTCAGAGGTCGTCCAGGTCGCTGGGCAGCTGATGCCGGCGGCGGCGGTGCCGGTCGGGGAGGGAGGGTTGAGATGGATGGGTAAGAGCCTTTGGGGTGGAGAGGGATGGGAGGGGAGGGCGAGGGACGGGGAGGAGGGACGGCTGCTTCGCCGGTGTCTTTGTCCTTGTCTCCAGGGCTGGTTGAGTGGTGGCCGTGGCCGTGGACCGGGAAGTTGAGGCAGGACCAGGAGAGGGTGCGGAGGGAGGTGAGGGAGCTTCTTTTGCTGCCCGTGCTTTGTTGTCCGTGTCCGGTGGTGGTGGTGGTGGTATTCCGGGGATTGGAACTAAAAGTGGGAGTGGGAGCGGGAGCGGAAGCGGGAACGTTGCTGGGGCTGGTTTCGAGACTGAAACTGCTTGTGGCGGCGGCGACGGCGGTGCTTACGATTCCCATGCCACTCCCAGGGGCACTCCCACTCCCGCCGGCACTAGTACTACTTTTCGTCGGGTATTCTCTCTGCTGTTGTTGTTGTTGTTGTTGTTGTTGTTGTTGTTGCTGCTGCTGCTGCTGCTGCTCCACCACTTGCTTCCCACTCGCAACAGTCCCGGTAGGAAAGGTCATCCCCGTCTGGTATTCTCTCTGCTGCTGCTGCTGCTGCTGCTCCATCACTCGCTTCCCACTCGCAACAGTCCCAGTAGGGAAAGTCATCCTCGTAGGCGTAACCATTATAATGGGTATCTCGGGGCTCTTCGGTCCCCCTCTTAGGGCTGGATGGATTCCTCCCTCGCTAATCACTCGTCTGGCTGCCCCTTCTTTTATGATTGCTTTTGTGTGTCTCATAGCCGTTGGTGGTGGTCCGGTTGTTGTCGTTGTTGTTGTTCCTCTCGTGGCCGCCGCCACTGTCGTTGTTCTTGGAGTTGAAGTTGAAGTTGGACTTGCCATTGCAGATGAAGAAGCCCGCAAGTCATTCCTCTCAAAGAGTTCCTGTTGGAGTGTATACTGCGCATGATGTTGACGTTGTTCTTTCGTCGGTTTTGGTCGGCGTCTGTGTCTGTCTGTTCCGTGTCTCTGCCGGCTGTGGTTGCGGTGGCGGGTTCGAGAGTGACTCCGGCTTTGGCTTCGGGATTTTGATTGCCCACGGTGGGATGAAGACGTCCTAGATCCGGAGTGGGAGAGAAGGGATGGTCGTCGTCGGTCATCCGTAGGTGGATGCGCAGCGAGGGAAGGGTTGTTTGAGAGTAGTTCTGAGGCGCTCAGGTCTTCGGAGGTGTCGTGGTGGTGGTAGGTCTTCCCTCCCCCGTAGTAACTCTCGGAAGAAAGTTCTGAGGCGTAGTATTCATCTTCGTCTTCGTCATCTTCAGAATCGTCGAGGTCATTGGAATTGGAATAATTGCGCTCTTCATCCCCGTTGACAACCACATACCACTTAATCTCCTCCCCACGCTGGAGTTCATCTCTGAGCTGCTCGATCCAGGTCTCTTCTTTCTCCTGCTTCGCGTTTTGTTCTTCAAGGTGCTCAAGAGCATCATGATACTCCTCATCCCCTCTACCTCCACTCCCTCCACTCCCACCACTATCGCGATTAGCCTTGTTATCACGTCCCCCCTTCTTTTCCCCTCTTCTCTTCTCCACCCCCTTCCGCGCCCCGCCTACCACCACCACCACCTCCTCCTCCTCCTCCTCCTCCTCCTTCTCCCTCTTCTGCCTCTGCCTCTGCTGCATCCGCTCTTCATACCGCCTCACTTCCGCCAGGATATCCACCGCCCCGTCGACGCGGACTACGTGATCGGCTACGTAAGCGTACGGCCGCGATACCTCGTCGAGGTTGTTTGGGTCGTACTCCTCGAGGACTTTGACTGCTGACCAGCGTTGGGCGCTCAGTTCGTCTTTTTTGCGATTGGGACTGTGAGAGGAACTCCTGCTTCCCGTTTTCTTGCTCTTTCGTCCTCCGGAAGAAGAAACTCCCAAGTTGCTGCTGGTGGTTCTTGATGCTGGAGCGGATGTGGTGGTGGTTGTGGTGGTGGTAGTAGCTGCGACGGCAGTTTGGCGCATCTTGGACGAGGTTCGTGAGCCTTGCAACGGAAGTTTTAGACTTGGACTGCGGCTGGTGGTACGACTTGTTGAATCGTTGCCGACATGGAAGGCGGTGATGGCTGAAGAACTGGCATCTAATTCACCCTTCTTTCCCTTCCCTTCGACACCGCCCCCAAGCATACCAAGACTCTCCAACCTTTCCGGCCACTGATTCCTCCCCTCATCTCTTTTCTCCCCACCATTCCCTCCTATCCCTTCCCCATTCTCCTCATCACTTGCCCCGTCCTCATCCCCCTCACTCTCCTCACTATCCCAACTCCCACTTCCATACGGAGAGCAATAAGGCAAAAACTCAAACAAGTTGTAAAAGCTCTGCAGGAGACAGCGCGAGCTGGTGGGTCGGATCAGCCACTCGGGCGAGACGTCGTCGAGGTCTTGCACGACGGTGTAGACGCGGATGGAGCGGCGCTGCCAGCGGAAGCCGTGGCAGAGGTAGGTTGGCATGGTGGTTGGTGGTTGCTTTTGCGTGTGCTTTTGATTGTGCTTGGTGTGGTTGGTGGTTGTTGTTGAATTGCTGGTTGGTGTAAGTGAGTGTGAGGCCTGCGAAGTTGGGCTGGTGAGAGTTAACGAATGCGAATTGTGATGCGGATAGCTGGTAGGTTTCCGTTAAGCCAGATGGATGCTGCGGAATGGGTTGTAAGGAGTGTGTACGGCAGTGGTGCTCGCGGGTTGATGTCGTGATACCGGGTGGGGGGTGTTGGACGTCGAGTGTTGACTCTCCTATTCTATCGACGGGATTCCCGAAGCTTTCCTCCCTTGCTTTAGGTTCGCATGTGAAAATTGAGTGTTTCTCGGCGTGGACCGTTAATGAACGTGGAGGGGTAAGCAAACAAAACAAAACACGTCTCGAAAGTCGCCCGTTCGAGTCTACCTCTTTCTCAACTCCAAGTCCTCATGAGCCTATGAGAAGACTACTTTTGAATAAAGGTCTTGTCAAAGTCCTCGGGAACACATGGAAAAGTCCCGTCGGGTTGGGAGGGTCGTGTTAAAGGTAAGAGTCTTTGTGGTCAGTCCCAAAGGACAGGCATGGTTGCAAAGAACCCATGTGGAAAAAGTGACGAACGAAAGGAAGCAATTAAACCTCCACAAAGTTACTGCACAAATGGCAGTTGATTGGGTTACATCATCCCCCTTGTGCTCTGGGGCCCCTGGGAAGCCCCCTACATAGGAAATAGCGACTAGCCCCCGGGCCTTGATTAACAGTGCCTGGTTTTGCAGATCGTATAGTGTTAATAGTACGAATCACAGGCATTCGGAATCTCGTTGACGATTTTTTCTGATGATGTTGGGTAAGGTTGCGAAATGAGGGTATCCGGGATTCGGCTCAGCTTGTTTGACCGCTTTTTAGGAGGCTGAATTACTTCATGTCACCGTGGATGGATGGTGTTCATGTGAAGATGCCCTCACTTTTTGTGATTGCCCGTCGTCAAGGTTGTTGTCCTGGATTGGTGCTAGGCGAGCTCCAGGATCGGGATATGAGGAAGTTTGTCATCACCATTCAGTGATATTTACCCCTGTCTTCCAAGTAGTGGAGGCACTGTTTGGTTTGTTTTCATCTCCCAAGGCTACCTAGAACTCGGTAGGGCAACGCGCTGTGCGTGTGATATCTTGGCAGGCCTGGTATCACCATATCCAGCACTACAACAGCTCTGTGGTGGCGTTCTTGTTTCGGGAGCTCCATGTTCAAGGAAGCGACCCTGATTTTCTATCAATCATCGCCAATCTTGAAAAAAGAGATTTATGATACGATATCATCCACGTGTTGATCTCGTGCACTGCTGGTTCAGTCCCTCCATGTTCGACATCAAGATGGGAAATTACTCTACGCAGGGGATCCCTACCATCAAAAACCCATTGTGAGCGTAGGGCGGACGATCCCCTTGCGCCTGCGGGCTCCAGCTTGACCGTTCAATGTCTTACTATAGTACACTATTTCCCTGGTCCCGCTCGGCAGGTCAAGAGCCCGAGCCTTATTTGCGGACCACGACGACTTGAGAAGATGACGGCGGCTAGAAATATTGCCCTTTTTGAAGAGCCGCGTGAGTGGGGGAAGTGTTGTTCCACCCTGAGATTCCGGTACCCTAAAAGTCTATACCTACGTATGTGGCATCGGGTAGCTGTCCTTTGCAGGTGCTGTCAAAAATGAACTCTCCATGGGAAGAAACATGTATTTGGTTGTACTTCCGTGTGGCGTACACTTGGAGGGTGCCTATCATGAACTTCAAGCGAAGCGGTTGTCGCAAACGAGGTTTGGTCGCCAAATATTCCTAAAGTGGTTGCCATCAGCTTTGCACTGGGAGATCAAGTCGATACAGTCTCCAATCGTCATTGCTAGAGGGATAAACTGGATTTGCCTTTAAGAAGCTTGTGTTCCCATGAAAGAGTATTGTGCAACCCTCCTCGCCTAGCAGCTGAAACTGATTGGAGCGGACTACTTTTATAGCCCAGCTGTGGCACATGAACCTCATCCCTGGTTTCCTAGACGGTTTTGGACGGCACGGCTCTCGGGCGCGATTCTTGTGTCTCCTTTATCTCAGCCTTCCCTGAAGAGTGCGTCCTTTTGCTGGAATTTTGGTTCTTTTCTCAACATCCTCAAAGCTCTGTAAGGGATCCGAATGAGGTCGTGGCCTCGTTCCGGCTACACCTTCATGGCGTCGGTAAGATCACCGGGTACTCACCTCCGAGTATGTGACTGTTTCATCGCTGACCGTTCATGACACCAAGCAGCGATACGATGACGGGCTCGAACCGGCCCCTCAAAACTTTCCCGAAGTTGCTCCCCCACATACTCATGATCATTATGCCCAACAACACCATCAGTATCCGGAGGCTTATCACGACTCACCGCCAATACCGAAACCTGCACCATCGCCATACTCGCCTCCTCCGCCCTCGTCAGGTTATGGCGGCGCAACCACGATAGTGGGCTCGACGGTTGGATCGCACGCACATGTGGGAGATGCTCACATAACACCAAAAAGTGACGGGAAAGGGAGAATGATATGCGGTTGCAGTCTGTTGACCTTTGTTCTGTCGTGTATCATTGCGCTGTTATCCGCTGCGGTGATCGGATTGGCGGCGGGAACGGGGATCGAAGCGAGTAGGGCGAATGATGCTGTCACCAAGTTGGCAGCCTATACCTCGGCGAACCCGGTGATGCCAGCGACCTCATCGACGACCGCGACCGCGACCGCGACATCGACGGGTGGAATCGGCAGTGCCACTTCATTATCAGGGGTCGAAATCGATAGCGGCTGTGGCAGTCGAAAAGACAAAGTGAATGGGACAATTTACACGTCGCTTAAACGTATGTCATCTCTTCCGTACCATTGTCAGGAATGTAGCTAATATGAGCGAACGGTTAGCACTGGGCCAGCTCAGGTACAGGATCTACTGCTCCAGTGACTATAAGCGGGACACGACCAAGAAGAGCGACTTGGCTGCCATCTTCACGGCCGACTTTGAGGGATGTATGGATGCCTGCGCGTCGTGGACCAAGTACGTGGTGCCGAAAACTGACAGCAAAGACCCGAACTGGAACTGCGAGGCCGTTTCATTCATTCCGGCCTGGACGAACAGATCGACTGCCGAGGCGGGCGGCGCCTCTGGAAATTGTTACCTGAAAGCTGGTCCAGTATTGATAGACAAGCTTCGGAACAACACCATCAATGTCGACGTTCATGCTGCCCTTTGGCAGAGCGGTTGATGGCAGTACTGGTATGGAATAAAATGGGATTATCGCCATGGTGTTTTCTCAATCAGTCGAGGTTTGTGGTTGCCTAAAAAATTCGTGAGATGGTCTGCAACAGAAAGAGGCAGGGGCACATCGCTCGATACAATATGATCGGCGCTTCTGCCGATTCCGGCCGTTGAGAGTTCCTGTATCTTTGTTAGCGAATGCTACCTGAAGCATGACAGTTTACCCAAATGTCTAACAGATTTTATCAGCAAGGATTCGAAACTTTTCGGCGCGCAACCCATGTGTTTATAGTACTTGAAGATGATACCAGTGAGACGGCTATGATTAATAGAGTTCCTTTACATCTCCTGAAGTACTCAAATTGTACCGTTCAAGTAACTGTCGTCTCTGTTGTGGATGTCTTTGGACGAAAAGAATAAGTGGAAGAAGGGTCCGATTGCGGGGAAGTGATTGGACTGACTGCATGGCAGTGTGGGTCCTTGTCAAGTTGTGGTGCAGCATGTCAATCGAAAGGCGCGCTCCCCACCTTTTCGGATGACTGGATTCCTCTTTGAGCAACACCATGTTCACCATGTTCACTCCTCTTCAATGCTCTTTCAGACCATCCAGCGGCTGTGTGACCAACCATCACCGTCCTGGATGGGAAAGGCGGGTTGGATGCGAGGCCACGATACCCTTGATACCATGACCTTGTCCTCAATTGATATTTTATCTTTGCTTTCTCTTCTTCTTTACTCATCCTCTTCTCCAGTGTGTGTTTCTTGTCTTGTGTTTTTTTTCATCATGGTTTATATGTGGCCAAGTTGACTTCTCACACCATCTTTATATCCCGTCAAAGACTGTACCACATCGTCATCATCATCTCTCCCTTCTACGCCCTTTGAACTACAACACATCCTCCTCCTCCTCCTCCTCCACCCAACCAGCATCAGCCAGCTAGACTAGCCGAGTTCCCCAGAGACAGACCCTACTAGTACTCATCAGCTGCGCCCTTTGAGGTCTTTGACACCTGCACCATGCCGACTATCCACGAAATGGAAGCATTCATCAACTGGGACGGCATCGATCCAGCGTCCATGCCAGGTGCTCGCCATCCCAACGACCTGGATCTGGCCCTGGAGAATGTCGACGATGATAACTTTGCCAGCTGGGCCCTGCAGCACTACGAACACAGCAACTCACTTGGCATCGGAGAAACAACAACTGCCAATCCCGGGGATCCCATCGTGGCCTTTGAAGATTCGTTTGATATGCCATCCTCCCCTTGCAATCACTGCCAGGCCAATGGTTATCAGTGCAAGCGCATCCGTGAGGGTAGCTACAAGGGATATTGCACAGGCTGTGTTGCCCTGAACCGTGTCTGCAGCTTCGGACTGGTTGATCGGCCTACACTTCCTCGGAACCCAGGGTCGACCACCTCTATCGAAGACCAAGAAACTGCTGCTCCTGTTGCACCCGCTACCAAGGTCAATGGCCGGTTCTCGCGGGAGTCCATCAAGATCCTCAAGAACTGGCTCTCCACCCACCACAAACACCCATACCCCAACGATGAAGAGAAGGAAATGCTACAAAAGCAGACAGGCTTGAACAAGACTCAGATTACTGGCTGGCTTGCCAATGCCCGTCGCAGAAGAAGCAAGGCTATGGGAGCCCCTCGGTCCATCTCACCCGGTGTACGGAGCTTGTCCAACAATGTGGATATACCACAGAGACGTCCCCAACTAGAGCTCATGAACCCGCTCCAACGTTGGCAGGTCTCTCCCCCAGAACACGAACCCGCCTCGGTGACTGCCATTGCCCGTGCCGTTACTGCCTCCGCAACTGCCCTTTCATCGGCTAGTCCACACAGCAACAACTTCAACTTCACCGACGATGGCTCCAACAGATCTTTGTGTGCCGCCTCCTCGGCTAGCAGTTTCAATACGTCCATCTCCAGTTCCGCTTACTCTTACGGAACTCATGACTCCCTTGGCTCTTATGGGTCGTCGATGAACCGTGGCCGGAGGCGGAGAAGGAGGAAGGCAGCACCAGTGCCGTCAGAGAAAAGGACATCTCTCTCCGCGCCTCTCAAGACTTTCCAGTGTACCTTCTGTACAGAGACCTTCAGAACCAAGCACGACTGGCAAAGACATGAAAAGTCCCTACACCTGTCTCTCGAGAGATGGGTATGCGCCCTCGAAGGCCCTCGAGCATCCAACCCTGAGAATGTCCAAGTGTCTTGTGTCTTCTGCGGAGAGGCGAACCCGGATGAATCTCATATCGAGAATCACAACTACTCTATCTGCCAGGAGAAAACCAAAGAAGAGCGAACTTTCTACCGCAAGGACCATCTCCGTCAGCACCTGAAGCTGGTTCACGGCGTCAAGTTTGTGGACTGGTCCATGGAGCAGTGGAAAGCAACTACGCCCGAGATCTGGTCCCGATGTGGTTTCTGTGGCATCGTCATGGACACTTGGAGCATTCGTGTCGACCACTTGGCGGAGCACTTCAAAGCTGGTCAGACAATGGCCGATTGGAAGGGCGACTGGGGTTTGGACACTCCAATTCTTGAGATGGTCGAGAACGCCATCCCGCCATGTAGGATTTTTCTTCCCCTTCGGCATATCTAAAATAACCTGCTGACATGATTCCATCAGACCTAATCCATGACGACAGAAACTCGCCATGCCCATACACAGCGACCCAAGCACCTCCTGAAACAGCTCGCAACGCCTACGAGTTGATCAAGAGCGAACTGATGTATTATCTCACCAATGAGCGCGACATCAGGGGCAGGGTGCCTACGGATGAAGAAATCCAGGTCGAGGCATGCAGAATCATCTATGCAGCCGAGGTCCAGTCGAATCAGAGCATATCCGCCATCCCATCCTGGCTACGAGACTTGCTTCTTTCTTCCGAACCGTTGGCCCTGCAGGCCAGGATGGCACCTATCAGATCGGCAAAGGAGAGCCGTCAAGCAGTTCTGCGTATCAACGGCAAGGGGAACATCTTCGAGGATGACCCGATGGAGCGTGAACTCCACGAGTATGTCAAGGCTCGTCGGTTGCTCGGTTTAACCGCCATGGATGGTGAGTTGCAGTATGAAGCCTGCAACATTATTGGTCGCATGGAAGAGTCGTCTAGCCATCCTTCTGAAGGTATCGCCAACTTCCTGCTGCGTCTCATTCACGGATCTACAAGCTGGCTCGCCGAGTTCCGGCAACGAGCTGTCTTGCCACGATCTGAAGATGTTGGGGATGAGGCAAGGCGCTCCACAGATCCCTCCAAGATTGATTCGACCATTTACAACTACAGTCGACTGGAGAGGGAACTCGCCGAGTTCTTGCACATGCAACGCTCGATGGGCGTAGAGCCCACAGACGTAGACCTGCAAATCAAAGCTCGTATTATTATCTACGAATGCGACGACAGCTGGAACCAGACAGCTGCGGACAACAGGGACTGGCTCGCAGCGTTCAAGCAGCGACATGTGTCTCCAGAAGCCAGTGCAGTGGCTTTGGCCACATACGAACCGTTGACCATCTCATCAGTGTCCCGATACCGCTTCACCCCGTCGATGGACATGGCAACATGGATGGGCAGCAGCTGCTTTGGCGGTCCCCAGAATATTTCCCTGGGAAGCATAGGTACTCCAGCCTTTGATACCGCAGCAGGCGTAGACGGACACATGGGCAAAACCAACAACGCCGTCAAGATCGGGCCGTACTTCTTCAACGACGCCAACTGCTACCGTAGGTTGGCTAGCGAGTTGGGCGCATACGTGGCATCAGTTATGTCACCAAACTCCCCAGACTGTCATATCCCCAGTGATAAGGAACTCCAACTCCAAGCGCGTTGGATCTTGTATCAAGAGTGAGTCCCCATTACCTTCCCACCTTCCCGTCTCTTTGCCACCTCTCTGGCCCATCCACCCCTCACGTTCTCTCCGTCCCCAGCTAATCTTTTCTTTCCCCGTCATCCAGTGACGACCCCTGGAACCAAACCGCCGCCGACAACGCCGAGTGGCTCCGTCGCTTCAAGCGTGACGTCGGCATTCTCACCGACGCCTCTCTGCCGGGCTTGCCCAAATGTACCCAATGGAGCGCCACCCAAGGCGGTTCCGGGTTCGAGCCGCCTTACTTGTTCCCGAATCCCAACGCCCAAGTCACAACAGTAGAAACGGACATCCCTATCAAGATGAAAGAAGCCAAGCGCACGTTTGTGGCGGAGAGACAGACGGCTAATAAGTATGTGAGGGGCTTCAAGACCAGGTGGCAGAGGCCTGCTGTGGTGTTTTGCTCGAGGGAGTTGGAGAAGGGGTTGGTGGAGTTTGTTACGAGTTGTGTGATGGGTAATAGTGACAGTGGAGGAGGAGCAAGGGGGATGTTCCCGAGTGATGAAGCCATTCGCGCCAAGGCGAGGGAGATCCAGAAGATGAGTACCACGTCGGCGGATGATGTGGTGCTACTGGAGAAGTTCAAGAGCATGATGAGGGAGAGGTTAGGGCTTGTGTCAGCATCTACGCCTTTGGGGTCTACGCCGGGCTTCTCGGGGGTGGGGGGTAGTATGGGACTGATGCAGTCTTCGTCGGTTGACACTTCGGCGGTTCCCTCGCCGGTTACGGCTGCTGGGTTGACCACTGGAACCACTACCAGTCCTGATATGGGCATGAGGATGGATTTCAGCATGGATTTGGGCCTGAATTTGGGCGATATGAGCAGCCCCATGAGCAACATTGGTACCATGGGCATGACGAACCTTACGGACTGGTCATCCACAGGCTTGAATATGGGATTAGGAACGAGTATGGCTGGTTCCTGCACCAGCATGGGCATGGGCATGGGCATGCATCTCGACATGACGAACACGACCATGAGTACGAGCATGCCCACCACGCATATGGGTCTGCTAGGAGCAGCAGGCGGAGCAACAGGAGGAGGGGGCGGAGGACAAGATGACCACAACATGATGATGATGTTTACGGAAAACGAGATGGACGATCTCCTACAGGAGTCAAGCTTTGGGTTTTCTTCCAATGATGACGATTTGGCGGTTATGGGAGGAATCGGCCAACTATAATCTGGTTTAGGAACAATAATGGAGGAGGATGGGGAGTATGAGTGGTGGTGATTTTGTTGTAGCTTGAGCGTCAGGGGAAAAGTTTACTCTTGATATTGGCACTTGAAGCGAATACAGTCCTTCGTCATGGCATTTATTTCCCAATGAAGAGTGACATGTCATCTTCACTACATCATATATCTGGCTCATTCAAAAGTCGGGTCGAATCATCCAAACCCAACATTTTTCGTTTCCCTTCAAGTTATCCGATTCAAACAAAACCTACTTACACACAGAGCCAAACAGTCAAGTAAACAAAACGAATGACTCACAAGCATTTGTTGAACTGTTGGATTGTTTTGGACTACTATGGGAACAACCAGCCAACGGCGGAGTACGTACGGAACTTGTCAAGATAGATACAGCCTGTTCTCCGTGTTTCTCCGTGTTTCTCCGTGGCTCTTCCTCGTTTCCCGTAAACCAGATGGCTGACCATCCTGTTTACCAGGATACTCTCCTCCTCCTCTGAACTGACTGACGACACAAATGACGACCTAGTAACAAAAGTAGTTAGTTGTGTATGTTAGGTAGCTACCTACCTACGTCTTGGTCTAAAGGTAGGTACAGAAGTAAGAGAATAAATCAAGATACTGTAAGTACAATGGATGTGTACCTACGGTCAGCGTGTCAAACACGTATGTATCTGTATGCCTGGGAGTCAGTCAGATTTAGATGTACATGAGATAAGTTGTGCTGGGAAACATGGAACAGCATAGATCCCATCCCGTACATGTAAAAGGTTAAGTGAGGAGACCGCGCGAATAACGACGTTAATAACTTAAGTGCGTGTTCGTTCCGGCAGTAGCACAGTACAGTAAACTCGTAGGGAGTTCCAACTCCAAGTGTCACTTTCTGCGATAGTATAACATCCGATGTTACCTAGTAGATTCAACCTACACTACGTTTATAATAGCAGACTCTAGGCTACAACAAGCACATACGACCATAGATGGTAGAAAACTCGGGATCCCGTCCGCTCTCCCATAGATAAGCTACCAATCGGTGGCTTGTCTATGGGAGGAGGTTTTGACAGGGGTTTGGATGACTCAGCTACACCTCTGTCGGGATATGAATGTTAGGGTGAGTACGTCGATCCTACAGAAAGTAGGGAAACAGAGGTTAGCAGCTGGGCACTTTTCTGTAGGTGCCACGCTGTGGCCAAAGTCAAAAACTAACCTTTCATAGAAGCGTTTCCAGAAGCGTTTTCATCCCATCACTCACGCCAAGCTCACCAAATACACCGTTTCCACCTACTCACGCCAAGCACCGCTAAGGCTATGAGGCAGGCTAGCGCATTGAAGGTTAATTCTAAATTAGGCTTCGATACCATGGGTTCTATGAGAGCACACAGTGACCTTTATCCTCCAGCGGCGGGGGCGTAAAGTGGTAGAACTCGCTGTCCTGTTCTGGGTTATCGTAACCAAGTTCAAAGCTGCAGGCGGAATTCTGAACCGGAGATGTCGGAGTGGCAGTAACGACCATTCACAAGACTGAGCTTCTTCCTATCAGTCAACATAGCTAATCCAGAAAGAGGGATAGCATTTCGTCACCCATACGAGCCGAATTACTACCTAGTGTGAAGTTCAGTCTTGGAGTACCTTCAGCATCCAGTCGGTGGTACAAAGCCGCATGTTCAACCGCGATCCCCCGCATCTAGACTAGGGAAGACCATGTAGCTGTGGCGACGCTACTACAAGTGTGTTGGCTCTCCCAAACACCGCCAAAGAAGTGTAATGGGCTGGCGCCCAGAGATATGGTGCCTGGGCTGCAGGTCCAGGCATGCTCTCTAGTTGGCCAGTGCCATTCAAGCCACCTGTTCATTCCAGTATTTAGCCGTGTCTCTGCAGACATGTTCAGGACTGCAGACCTNGTGCCTGGGCTGCAGGTCCAGGCATGCTCTCTAGTTGGCCAGTGCCATTCAAGCCACCTGTTCATTCCAGTATTTAGCCGTGTCTCTGCAGACATGTTCAGGACTGCAGACCTTCCTTTTCCTCTTTGTCGACAATCTCAAGCTCCGTTCCACCCCTACTGCCGTGAACACCCAGTAGGCCCGTGACAAGAAGAGACCACTTATCCGATCGAGGAGAATCGAGGCTTCTACCATTGTACCAACTTTGGCCATGACTGGGCAGTCACGGGTTAATCCCGGAGCATCTGGACCGCACAGGCACCTGCAAAAGGAGAGTTAAGGGATGGAATAGTCGTGCTTCTTCGTAATGGAATACGTCATCTCAACAATAGTAGGAGGTTACTAGAATTTACAAAATTCCTATAAATTTGCCTATCCTCCCAGACCCTTTTGGTGGCACGCTAGGAAAATAAAATAGAGAGAAAGGAATTGAGAAAGACATGGAATATATTATATGTCTTGCGAGAAACTAATAAACCAAACCAGTCCTGATACACTGCCAATGGATATCATCCGTCCCTGGAGGTCACAACTAAACGGTCGGTAATTCGGTGGCAGCCAGAGTACGTTCTGGCCGTTGCAAGTAATCCAAGAACTATCCCGTTCCAAGCCATAGCCATAACTCTCTGGATTATCTAGTACAACTTGGCTTTCGGTAGTTTCTGTAACTATGTAAATACGTCCAACGTTGGTACATAAGTAGCGATTAGTACGGTCAAACGATATATCGGTCATCGTAGTACTAGTATTAATCGTTTGGAGGCAGCTCCCCGACGCCGGATCCCAGATCTTGATCGTTTGATCCGCCGAACTGGACGCAAGCCGCTGGCCATCAGGCGAGAATGCCACTGAGCTAACGTAGCGGCTATGGCCTTCTAAGGTCTGGAGGCAGCTCCCCGACGCCGGATCCCAGATATTGATCGGGTGGTCTATCGAACCGGACGCAAGCCGCTGGCCATCAGGCGAGAATGCCACTGACTGAACATAGCCGCTATGGCCTTCTAAGGTCTGGAGTTCTAAGGTCTGGAGGCAGCTCCCCGACGCCGGATCCCAGATCTTGATCGTGTTGTCCCACGAACCGGATGCAAGCCGTTGGCCATCACGCGAGAATGCCACTGAGCTAACGACGCCGCTATGGCCTTCTAGGGTCTGGAGGCAGCTCCCCGACGCCGGATCCCAGATCTTGATCGTTTGGTCGTCCGAACCGGACGCAAGCCGCTGGCCATCAGGCGAGAATGCCACTGACTTAATGTAGCGGCTATGGCCTTCTAGGGTCTGGAGGCAGCTCCCCGACACCGGATCCCAGATCTTGATCGTACTGTCCCCCGAACTGAACACAAGCCGCTGGCCATCAGGCGAGAATGCCACTGACTCAACGTAGTGGCTATGGCCTTCTAAGGTCTGGAGGCAGCTCCCCGACGCCGGATCCCAGATCTTGATCGTGCTGTCCCCCGAACCGGACGCAAGCCGCTGGCCATCAGGCGAGAATGCCACTGACCAAACGTAGTGGCTATGGCCTAAGGTCTGGAGGCAGCTCCCCGACGCCGGATCCCAGATCTTGATCGTTTGGTCGTCCCCCGAACCGGACGCAAGCCGCTGGCCATCAGGCGAGAATGCCACTGACTCAACGTGGTGGCTATGGCCTTCTAAGGTCTGGAGGCAGCTCCCCGACGCCGGATCCCAGATCTTGATCGTTTGGTCGTCCGAACCGGACGCAAGCCGCTGGCCATCAGGCGAGAATGCCACTGACTGAACGTAGTCGCTATGGCCTTCTAAGGTCTGGAGGCAGCTCCCCGACGCCGGATCCCAAATCTTGATCGTTTGGTCGTCCAACGAACCGGACGCAAGCCGCTGGCCATCAGGCGAGAATGCCACTGAGCTAATTTGGTGGCTATGGCCTTCTAAGGTCTGGAGGCAGCTCCCCGACGCCGGATCCCAGATCTTGATCGTGTGGTCTATCGAACCGGACGCAAGCCGCTGGCCATCAGGCGAGAATGCCACTGACTGAACGTAGTCGCTATGGCCTTCTAAGGTCTGGAGGCAGCTCCCCGACGCCGGATCCCAAATCTTGATCGTTTCGTCCAACGAACCGGACGCAAGCCGCTGGCCATCAGGCGAGAATACCACTGAGCTAATTTGGTGGCTATGGCCTTCTAAGGTCTGGAGGCAGCTCCCCGACGCCGGATCCCAGATCTTGATCATTTTATCCCCCGAACCGGACGCAAGCCGCTGGCCATCACGCGAGAATGCCACTGAGTTAACGACCCAGCTATGGCCTTCTAAGGTCTGGAGGCATGCATTCCAATCCAATTCTACAGCCGGCTTAGTTCGAATCCATTCAGGTTCTTCTGCCCTGAAATTCCTCTTTATTAAGCTACCGCTTGGAGCAAATACAAGCGCTGATATGTATGTTTGAAGGGGAGCTTGCTCTATTACTGACTTATAAGATAGAGCAAACCGGTAAGCGTCCCAAACAAGCTTTGATAACTGCGATTGATCATTACCTCCCTATATCTTGAGTTAGACTAAGTTCCTAGTGCGGAGTTAGACTTGTACTTACTAGTAGGCCCTCGAGCTTTCTAATAGCAACAACGCCCGCAGGCATAGCTTGGAGTAGACTTAGAGCTTCCAGCCAGTAAAGGTACTTCGTCTTGAGAAATTTATAGACAATCTCGTTATCCTGTAAATGATCATGCCGTTTTATGTTCGTGCCAGAAACCGAGTCACGCAAGTGATCAACCCAGTAGACGCACGAGTACCGCACCGTCGCTAGCGGGTCCGGATTCGGTACTTGGACCTTGTCACTCGGAAATCCCGGTGCCCTTAAGCCGTATATGTCGCGTCGCAGTGTTGTAGACATGGCATCAAGTGACTTCGAGAAGATGGTATAGTTCACCTCTTCTTTCCCAGAAGGAAAAATCCACTTGAACGCCTCCTGAGAAGCTTGGTTGCCAGCTTTATCAGAGGCATTGCCAAGTAAAAAGTCCTTGGCTGATTGATGGACAAAATAGATGGTTCGTTCTCGTAGTGTTAGAAATGAACCACAAAGCCCTATAGTTATTTCTAATGACTCGGAATCGTCGTAAGTGTTATCAAGCTCGTCGGCGAGAGTGGTTAGTTCTTCAAGGGTGATTGGCCGGCGAACAATTGTAACAATAGCAAGAAGGTGCCTGCAAAGATCGGATTCATCGAACTGGCTCATATCCTCTCTCATCCGCGCATATAGAGCATCCAGCCCAGATGGAAACATGCGTAGCTTTTTTAGGGTAAACCCTTTCTGGACCTTTTCAAGCGCTTGACAGACTAACGCCACCCAAAGGAAGGTATCTTGCGCGTTAGAGCACAGGTAGTCCTGAACGGTCTTTTTCGTAATTGGGTCGTACTTCTTCAGCTCTTCTAGGTAATCCGCCTTCTTCAGAATAAACGCATTGACAGCCGCTGCGACGGATTCCGCATTTAGCTCCAGGGAGACCTTCACTTTATCTGCGGCTTTCTCCAACCGTTCCTCAATTTGCGGCCAATTACGGCTTGAGACGATCCACTNTTGACAGCCGCTGCGACGGATTCCGCATTTAGCTCCAGGGAGACCTTCACTTTATCTGCGGCTTTCTCCAACCGTTCCTCAATTTGCGGCCAATTACGGCTTGAGACGATCCACTTGACTCGAGATCCAGATGAAGATTGCTGAGCAATTAAGTCAAGAAGCTGCAGCAGGTCTGTTGTAATGCACTCGTCAAGCGCGTCAATGACTAGGTAGGTCGTTCGGAGGCTTGAGTCTCGTAGGATGTTGGTGAAGATTCTCGACAGGGCGTCCCACGTATTTGCATCTTTGAAGAGGCCTTCGCCTGCACGGTCGTACTCACTCCGCACGTGTGAGAGGATAGATGGCTGCTGCTCGATAAGTAGATAGATTAGGCCGCGCAATACGGCGGTTGCATTGTTGATGCGAGAGTCGGTAGCTTGGCAGAAGAAGTAGGCCACATTGCAGTGGCGCGCGTTGGCAGTATTGCCTTGATCCAGCTCATTGATGATGCCGCACAG
>RAOM01000137.1:0-81952 GCA_009805225.1 Neurospora sp. LNF1-1
GCTCGCACCGGGAGTCCCCCCAAAACTTAGCGTAGACGTCCCGCGACACCCAGGCATGGTCGATAGTGCTATCCCTCTCTCCTCTGGTCGTATTCCCAGGCCTCGTCGGTTCTCCGTAGGGGGTAACCAGCCGGAGGCCCCAGCGTCGTTTATAATGTATAATTATAATGTTAAAAAATTCAATAGAAGTTAGTAAAGCCCGCCGACGGGAAGACGAATTCGATAGACGCTTAAAAACGCAATTAAGTATAATAGCGGAAGTAAAGAAGGAAAGAACTTACTATATTTAAAGTAATAGAGGGAGTAATAGAGAATAAAAATAGATAAATACTTTAGGAAAACTAATAAGCTGCCGAGGACGTCGGTTAAGGAGGGGAAATATTATATTACTAATTTAAATAAATATATAGGCTAACTAAGCCACCGGGACGCGATAGTCCCGTTTAGGATTAGATAATATAATTTAAGATAGGGATTAGACTAGGGGAGCGCTTAAAAGGCGCTTACTAAGAGAGGCTACTTATGGTAAGTAGACGCTTATAGTAAGTAGGCGTTTATAATAAGCAAGTGCTTATAATAAGTAAAATACTATCGTAAGTAGATACCTATAAGGCAAATAGAAGGCAAGGTATTAAGAGTATAAAAGGATGATTAGAGAACTCAAATTATTAGATAGTTTGATACTAGTTAATTAATTATTATTACCGAGACTAATATAACGCAAAGTATACTTAGTATAAACCTTTTGGCTTTACCAAACGACTCTGATAATTACTACCTTCAGCTATCTCATTTAGGCAGATTAGACTGCCATTCGTTATAGTTCGTTCGAGATCCTCAGGTTTTCGAGAGGGGGTAGCTCCTCAGTTTCCTTCTCTTAGGTCTAGGGATTTCCTCCGCTAGAGGTAAAGTTAATACTAACCTTAGTAAAGGTATTAGAGGGAGGAGGAAAAAGCGGGAGAGAGGGTTGGGGGGCGGCCTTCTTATATAAGCGAACCGAAGCTATAAAAATTCGGTTAGTAAGAGCTTGAAGCGTTATTGTTTATTCGTTTATAAATTTGCGAAATAAATAGCGGTTATAATAATTTAAGCGGTTGAAGCGTATATTTTACTTTTCGTAATCGATTGTAAGCTTGTAGAATTATATTTATAGGAAACCTAAGATGACGGGGTAATTCTTAGAAATATTGTAAATTAAAAAGGTTACCGTTCGGTTGATGCATAAGGGCTTGCATTCCTCCGTCGCAACTATATAAGACCACTTGAGCAACCGAATTGCCAGCTTCGGTTACTTGTATCCTTTTGCGGAAACACGGAACGTTATAGCGTAGTGGTGAAATGCGTCGCCGTGACAGAAACGGGGAAGGTTATACTTTTAAATAAAAAAGCGGTTAATAAATGCAAAGGCGGAGTATCTACTATTAACGAGTGAAATATAATGATTTTTATACGAGCCGGTTATAATATAAGAAGATAAGAGTATTGAATTTGAAGACGAATTATCTAATAATTCGATCCGTACCTCTTCTAAATCCTCTAACTCTAATAATGAGTTTAAAACTTGTTTTTACAACGCTAGTAACTAGTTAAGCTTCTATATGCAATTGAGTATAGAAGCTAGGCGTTTCCTAGCTCGTTGTAGTATTCGCCGCCAGCAGCGGCCTCGATGGAAGCGGCGGCTATAGTAGTAGGAGCGGCGTTGGCGGCGCGGACCTTAGCCTACTAACTACTAGTATTGCCGCCTCCGCGATTCCCTCCGCGATCGCTACGATTACTTCCGCGACCACTACGGTTCTTCTTTTTGGATTCCTTTCCGTCCTAGTGGCCCTTAGAACTATAGTTGGCTAAATTAATACAATTATAAGCGATATAGCTAGGCTAATTATAACAACGGCATTAGCCGTTACGTTAACGCTAGTCGAGGACTTCCTAGTAAATAATACCGGTAAGGCTAATAGCGTCGAGGTCTATCTAGTTATTACCTTAGCTAATAGTGCGTTTATTAGGGTTACTATTATTGCCGCCGCTACCATCGGTGTTGCTATTGGTGTTTGTTTTATAGAAGTAATTGGCTAGCTTATTACGATGGTCAGCGTCCTCGAAGTTGCGAGCTACGAAACGGCAAAGGTCGAACTATTTAACGAATTCGCTTTCGCCAGGGGAAAAAGAGGGAGTCACAGTAAAATAAGACGTTGCGAAGACGCTTGTTAGTCTTATTATGAAGGTAGTGAACCTTTATAGCGGAGTCGAAGTTGTATCGGTCTATAAACTTGGTTAATTCGACCTCGAATTTAGAGAACAATATATTCCTCTAATATAGATCCGCTAAGCGACGAGACGCGTCGAGCTTTAGGTCAACGTTGTCAAAGCGATCGTTAAAGTGCTTTATAAAGTCGACGCCGGTCTTCCAATGCTATTTGTCCTCATTGGGTTCTATTATTATAGCCTTAAGGTCCGCTTAAATACTAGAGAGAAATTCTGGGCCTAGCAATATAGCGATACGAAGGATCTTGACATCCTCGGTCTGATAATGGGGGGGCGTCGACGCGCCAGGCGGTGACAATGCGGAACTTCCAAGTACGGAAAGTCTCGCAGCGGCGAGCGGGATCCTTCTCCTTGCCATCGAACGCGGGAGGGTCCACATTTTCCGGCGTCGGGGTGGTGCTGCCGAGTCGGGGGCGAGCCATCTCCGGAGGCCGGGGAGGCGGGGGAGCCACGTTTCCTCCGGTGTGTTTTCATCCGGGGGGGCTTGGGACTCGGTGAGGGAGTGGAGATGGGACCAGCCGCGCGGTGGGGGCGTGCGCAAGCGTTGGGTGAGCGGGTGGTGGGCCGGGAGGGTGTGGAGCCCTGCTACGGCCCGGGCCGTTTCTCGTCTGATGATTTCGGGTGGGGCGATGCTGGCCAACTAGAAGGGGACAAGCTTGGGGACTGTGCGCCAGACCGGCATTGTTTTTCGGAGAGCCTTCGATGCTGCTGTCTCGATCTCGTCGAGCGCGATCTTGATTGGTGGACACTTGTCCGCCCCTGCGTCCGATTCGCGTGTGGCCAGGGAAGAGGGCGGCTGCACCGTATGTCAAGGTAGGCAGGAAGCCGGCGGTAAAGAGGTGTCGGGCCGTCACCGGGTCTAGGCCGCGCGCTACCTGGTTGATGCGTGCGGAGAGGCCGGCCACGGCTGCGGCCTTTGGAATATGGGGCGGATACGGAGATGGTGTTGACGTGAAAAGAGTGAAGCAAAGAGCGACTGGGCTTTCCCAGGATTTGGGGAACTTGATGCAGTCAGATGCCAGCTGCGCTTCTCTGCCTGACGAGCGGGGCAGCCAGTCGAGCAATGCCGGGCAGCAGGCGGTCACTCCAGGTACCTCATTCAGTGAGCCGAAGAGGAGGAAAGGATANTCCCAGGATTTGGGGAACTTGATGCAGTCAGATGCCAGCTGCGCTTCTCTGCCTGACGAGCGGGGCAGCCAGTCGAGCAATGCCGGGCAGCAGGCGGTCACTCCAGGTACCTCATTCAGTGAGCCGAAGAGGAGGAAAGGATAAGGCCCGGAAGGGCCGTAATGTGTTGGTGGGTAGATAGCATAGGATTCAATTGACCGTCATCTTCACCTTGGCTACTTCGCTTCTTGCCTTCCATCATTCATAAACCAAGTCACTGTCCTGGCCAGGTGCTTTGAGTGATCACCATAAATGTTCGGGTACCTTCGTTATGGCGGTCCCCCCAGAGCCAGAGGTTTGTAGCGTGCGTCGGCTTAAATCTCAATGCTCCCATGTTTACCGAACCCTTGGTGGCATCAAGCATGGCATCAATCCCGTCCGAGCCCACATTTGGGCGGCTTATTGTGGTCTTCGGCAGCCTCCATTATAAGCCATTGAAGAATCAAGAGGCTAGACAAGCCGCGGACCCCGCCTCCATCAAGGGAAAGCAACCGAAGGCCGCAGTCGACCATTTTGAGGTAGTGGGTATATAATAGGCAGAGATACTATGTGCGGATAGTCGGAACTGTTGATGATGATGGATGGTGTTGTCGAAGGAGAAAAAAATTAGGGGAAAGAAAGCGCAAGTATGTGTTAACATAAAGACAATATTCCCATCCCCTTCGGTCTAGAACTGATTAGGCTGAGTATAGCCACGTTTGGCA
The DNA here is from genome assembly GCA_009805225.1 of Neurospora sp. LNF1-1. Classification (NCBI taxonomy): domain Eukaryota; kingdom Fungi; phylum Ascomycota; class Sordariomycetes; order Sordariales; family Sordariaceae; genus Neurospora; species Neurospora sp. LNF1-1. The sequence goes on from RAOM01000137.1 coordinate 4,137, forward strand.
CTGCCCTAGAGCAGCGGTCGGCATGGATCAAATCAAGTCAAATCAGACCTCCAATTCTCCTCCCTATGCAAGTTGACCTTGCCGGTGTCGAGAAGCAATTTTACGACCGTCTCATGCCCGTTTCCTGCCGCCAAGCATAGAAGCGTCCATTGGCCCTTGTCCTCAATTGAGTACGTTGACTATCAAGCCCCCTGGAACCCACGTGGCGATCAATATCAGTCTATGGGGGGAAGTAGTTCTGGCAGTGCGGCGGTTGTTGTGGCATATGACTGGCTTGATATCGCTATCGGGACAGACAGTAGGTGCTCCATATCCCTTACCCATGGTAGCGTTATCTAAGGATTGGACGAAGATGAAACTAATCCGGGAACAACAGCCTGGGGTAGTGTCACTAGACCGGCACTTTGGTGTGGTTGCTTCGGCCTACGTCCCACTCTGGGCGCCGTCAGTGGAGAGGAAATCGAACCGTTCTGCAAGTCAGTTATCATGTACAACATCAGATGTTTGGAGGCGTAGGGCTGACTAGTAGGGATTCAGGGAATGGGACACGGCAGGTCTCCTGGGAAGGGATCTGCAGCGATGCATAGAATTCGCTAGGCAATGGCTAGATGTGGGGAAAATGGAGACGGAGCCGAAGGTATAGCCCCGGGCCCTGTCAACGAGGCAGACAGGCTCGTATTCTGCCTTGCCTGACGAACTTGCACTAATTCTTTTTGGCAGCCATTCACCTTCATTATATGGGCCACTGACTTTTGGAATATCATGGACCCACGACAAGTTCCGGCTCGCTGGAACTAGGGTTAGGGTTCTGACCGCTATGTATAGAAACATAGCTCCCGCCGAATGCAGCGCTGTCCGTCCATCCTTGTCCTTAGGATCTGCGTCAACCTTGCCGGTATCGCGAAGTAGTTTAACAACTGCCTCATACCCATTCTCTGCCGCCATATACAGCGCTGTCCGTTCATACTCGTCCCGACGATCTGCATCAACCTTGCCAGTATTGAGAAGCAGCTTAACAACCGCCTCATGCCCATACTTCGCAGCGCTGGCGCGAGCAAGTGCAAGCCCGCCCGCCGGCTCTGCAACGCCTCAATACGAGCAAGGTGATGCCCAGCCCAATATCATCCATCCGTGCAAGCCCCCCTTTGTCTATTGACGTGAAAAGAGTGAAGCAAAGGATTTAGCGACACGTACCCATTGGTTCATCCGTATATAGGCCCCACTCTTCTCTCTGAATCTGGGCCGTCACCTGGCCGCCCCAGCCACTCTTTCGTTTGTGACCCACTCTTTAAATCACCAAACCGTGATCCAACAAGACAAGAGCGAGAGATTCCCTTGCCACGCTCTCATCAGACTCGGCGACTAAAAAAAAAAAAAAAAAAAAAAAAAAAAAAAAAAAAAAAAAAAAAAAAAAAAAAAAAAAAAAAAAAAAAAAAAAAAAAAGGACACCAATCTTTGTGCTACCAAGGATCTAAGCGTTGGTGGGCTCCCGGACCGGAACAATCTCATTTTACTCTGTTAACTCAATCACCCCATACCAAGAGCGGTACACAAAGCTATAGGGGCGCATATTATGGTGCCAATACGCTCGACTCACATGGAGGCGTCCTCCAGTTCTCGGTAGTGTTTCTCTTCCCTTCTCGTTCCCATTGATTCTTTCGTTTCATCATTATGTTTTGCACAACGGAGGAGGTCATACGCAATCGTCTCCAATCCGTTATCTCCATCGTCGACGATGTGTGTAAGATTTCGGGTGCTCCGTCAGTATCCGTGGGTATACTCCACGATAATAAGATCCTCTTCACCAAGGGCCACGGAACAATTATCAGCAACCAGCCTAACCTTAAACCACGTCATCCTAGTCCCGATACAGTTTACGGCATAGGGTCCATGACAAAGAGCTTCGTAGTTACGTGTCTTGCAAAGGTCCGTTGGGAGGGTAAGAAAGCCAAGTTTGAATGGAGCATACCGATGAAGGATCTGATTGATAGTTTCAACACCGATAACAGAATACAGCACTTGGTCACTCTTTCCGATTTCCTCTCTCACCGAACTAGGCTCAACGGAGATATGTCTATCGCCCATCAGGGAGATTAAGAGTTCCTCCTCCAAAAGGATAAAGTTCTGCCAGCGGTGACGATCCTCGACAAGGTCGGACAATTTCGAAGTGATTGGATCTACAATGACTGGGGTTACAGTCTCGCCGGCAAAGTTTTAGAGAAATACTCGAGGAAGTCGTTTAAAGATTGCCTACGAGAGTATGTGCTCGTCCCGTTATCACTTTACAATACAATAATAAGTCCAGACCCAGACGGCGATTTTGCGTTTGCTCATGCAGTACTGGACAACGGCGACATCTATCAACTGCCAAAAAAGATCCCTTTTGAGAAAAGCATATTCGAAACTGCTAGGGGCATCTACTCGAACGTCAACGACCTTCTTGCATGGGCGAAGGCGATTCTTACTACTGAATAGAGGTCATACTCCGGTCCTCTTGAGGAAGTCCTAACAATCTTAAGTAACCAAGTGCCTCTGGATAATCCGTCTAGAGATTATCGTTTCTACGGGTTCGGATGGGCTCGGACGGCACTTCCAAATATTGTAGGCCTTCAGGGAGACAACGCAGAACTGTTTAAGAGGGACCAGCTTCCAGTACTCGGATTAAAATCTCAACTAATAATGACCTATTATTACTAAGGCGCCGGGCTTGGATACTATTCCGCAATCTTTATATTTCCTGAATCCAATTCCGCTGTGGTGATTCTGACGAATTCGATGCCACTCAACGACGTTGCGGACTGGATCGCTCAGATATACATCACCGCGCTATTCCAATTTGAAGATGGAGGGAAAACGTACCTTGACCTAGCAAAAAAGTACGTTGAACTGGCGAAGGGAAGTCGGGATCAGAAATTCAGGCTTGTAAAAACAATGAGAACGGGCATTGACAGCGAGCGCAATACGAACTACTTTCATCCGCGACAATTGGACTTATACGCCGGGAGATATTACAACTCGAAGGGTAGCTGGCCAGGGAATTTTTTCATCGATATCCGTTATCCGAAGGATCAGGGGGAAAAGGACGATTGTTTGGAGCTCAGGTTCCAAGGACGGGAATCACAACTCTATAAGCTCCGTCACCTCAAGGATGACATCTTTGAGTGGGTACTAGATTACAACCAGCAAGCACGGCGAGTACGATTCACGGTATGGGACCCGGAGTATTTCAAGATCCAGTTCAACTTCAACCTAAAGCGGTCTTATAAGGCTGTTACGCTCAACTGGGCAGGGAATGGGATGGTTCTTACCCGACTTGAGAACAAGGTGCATCTCCCACGAAACCTTCCAAAGCTCTCAAATGGAGTCATACCGTCCCTCCAAGCAACACTTCGCAGGGTTGTCAAGACGAGCTGGCGCTTGGTCTCGAGAGGTTCACGGAAGTTCCCGAGATATTTACCCGAAAAGGCACACTTCTCTCGTTCAGGGCGATGACATGCTAGTCGGCTGGGAGGTATACATGCACTACAAGCAATGGAATCTCAGTGTATTCCGCCACGAAAGACACTCTACGTCTTTTCGCAAGGCTTCCCAAGCGTAACTTGATGTTAAAAACCTGCTAATGACAGACGTCATCCATCAAATGACCGGCAGGCCGGTTTGCTTCAGACCCTTGCTTATTTCTGATAGTCGAAAATGTGGTGTAGAGACGCGGAGTTTATTGCAACTTTCAGTTGAATACATGTGGCGTATCAGTGCGCACAAATTCGGTTGTCTCTTCCAATAACACTTCCGAGTCTCAAGCAACTCGCTTTCACCCCTCTGCATAAGATAAGGACTGTGATTACGAAATGTGGGACAGAGTACATAGTATGTACAGACGACGGGATCGGCCCGGGGATGACGATATACACACATACAACACAAGCTTAAGGGAACGAGAGTATCTGCAGCAAAATCAGTGGAATATTTTGCGACGTCGGTGACGATGGGGACTTGTTATTTATTAAGTCACTGAGTGTTAAGGCTTGGTATAGATTTAGTTTGGAAGATGTGATAGCACTAGAGAGGTACGGTTATAGTCGTGACAGGACTTGGGTCGAAATATCATGCAACCTTGACGAACCTCCACACTGTTCCCTCCTGCCCATCTTTCCAAGTCATCGATGTTTCGGATCCCTCTTTCCAGCTCGGCTCCATCCATGCCTTAACAAGTCGCGAGGAGTTTTGGAAGTGCATCACGTACCCACGCTGCTGCGGCGCCTCAGGTCCTTGCTCACAACCTCCTCCCGCCCTAACGCATATCAGCCGCTGTAAACGCTCATGGGCGTCATTGGCAACATAAAAACTGTCAACACCACGATAATCCGAAGGGGCGCCGAGAAACCGTCCGCTCGCGGCATTGCGAAACCCGAGCCAGCCGTACGTTTCGACGCATTGCCAGTACCAGTTACATTTGCCTTCGAGGGGGTGGCCTTTTTCGAACATGGCCGGGAGTTTGTGAAGGGTCAGCTTGCCGCCGACCAAGGTCAGGGCTAGGTTGGTGGGCTGGTGGAGGATGAGATATGTCGAATTGGCCGTAGGATTATCGTCACGGTCCGGGTAGAAGTCACCAACTGATCCAGATACGGACGATTCTAATAAGCGTTCCATCTTTGGATGAGGCATCGAAGCGGCGAAAGTAGGAAGAGCGGATGGTGCTGTTGGTTCCGAGTCGGACGTGGGAGTTTGGATGGTATTGCTTGAGGAAGTTGAGGATGCACGGGAGGCAGAAGAATGAGATGTTGAGTGCGTACTTCTTGTTAGCCGTATGTACGTCTTTTCTTTCTTCTGGATGCGACTTAACAGGACATCGAATGGGACGTCCATCTTGGTTATGGGGGAAAAGGTTTTTATAATCCGAACTGATCACCAGGACGGAGGAAGAAGGATGAAGAAAGTAGGAGACTGCTAGTGTTTCTTACTCTGATGGCAACCAATGCCCAACGGGAACGCTTCAAACGGCTCTCCATTTCCCCATGCATGCCTACCTGACAGGAAAAGGATGGATGCATGCTTCTCTAAGCCCTTTGATCCAACAAATGTCCGCCACGCCGATACCTGCAAACGAAGTTAACAGCGTGCACGGCCGAGGACAAGTCGGTGTCTTTTGGACGGCTGAGTGGAAGCAACAACTGGATGACGTTGATTACTGAGGGGGAGAAAGAGTGGGAGAAAGAGTGGGAGAAAGAACTGCGAAAGGGATTACACAACGTATTGAACGATTGGATGGTGCTATGTTCGCTATCTTTCACATTCTCTATATTCACAAGCCGGCTACAGACTGGACGAATGTGGTACCGAGTTTCTTCAGAAAGGAAATCTTACTGTATGTAAAACCAACGTGGTTAAGATGCTGGAGAAATCCGATTGGCTGGAAAACACTTGCTTTTCATTGATCTCTCTGACAACCAACTCAACGGGACGGTAAAAAACGCCGCCTCCATCCCTGGTTTCACACCATCGACATCTTACAATCTGAAACTGCGACCTCAGAACCGGTACGGAAAAACGATGTTTGCAAGCCTTCAGCAATTCAAGCCATGATCGCAATATGTTGTTGAAATTTCAAGTTCTTTTTGTAGATACCGTACGGTGGAATTGTAAATGAGATGGTCCTCTATCAGGACTACCGTAAAATCTTACCGTATCTACGATAGTATAATAATAGTATACCTTAGTTTAACTATACGCGAAGCTAACCTTCGTTAACTACGGTTGTTTATTTATTGGTAGGCTGCCGGGAACGATTATACCGTTGATAAATAATCTTTCTATATAGTTTCTACTTAAAATATAGACTAATTGGCTCGTATTTGCAAAAGCAATTTAATTAATTATTATAACGGTCGCCGTCGTAAGCCTCCCCTTTACCACCGGGTAATATATACCTATATAATTACTTATAGCCTCCGACCTTAATTCGCTGGGCAAACAACTTATATTCAATTTATTAAATTTCTTTTTTCTATTATTTTAAAATTAATTAGTTAATTCCCCTAAATCCGTTCAAAATTCCCCACCTCTTTCTTCTTTTTATATTATTTTCGATTACTACTCCTTTTAACTAATACGTTTACTATATAAGTAGAAATCGTAATTATAGTTGCTACTCCGCGACCTTCCTAATTCGACGAGAAAAACTTTAATCTTAATAATAGTATTTCAATAATTTTAGCTTTTATAGTTAGCGGTAGCTAATTATACGCAAATTTTAGAACGCTAACGTCTATATCCGTATTTACATCTACGCCAAAATATAGTATAAATATCCTTTATATTATATATAATTCGGCGCCCGGCCCCGGCTTGACTTATATTATAAATTATAAGTATAATAACGAGAATAAAGCACTCGCTATTATTAAAAGGCGCTTAGAAAGGGCTACTCCTCCCGAATTACTTTCTAACCCGCCGGTTTTTAATTCGGCTTAAACTAAGGTCTTTGTGACGGTTGATGCATAAGGGCTTGCATTCCTCCGTCGCAACTATATAAGRCCACTTGAGCAACCRAATTRCCAGCTTCGGTTACTTGTATCCTTTTGCGGAAACACGGAACGTTATAGCGTAGTGGTAAAATGCGTCGCCGTGACAGTCTTTATAGGCACTTACAATTAGTATTAGTACTATAGGAAATCGGACGGATAGTGTCACGGCGACGCATTTYACCACTACGCTATAACGTTCCGTGTTTCCGCAAAAGGATACAAGTAACCGAAGCTGGYAATTYGGTTGCTCAAGTGGTCTTATATAGTTGCGACGGATGCCCAGTCCGTCACAAGGATAATAGCGTATTAAGATATTTAAGCCTAAGGACTCGCTGCCGAGCCTTAATATAGTCTTGTATTAACGCTAGGGCATTTTTATATCGACTTTAACTATTCTATATAAAAGTAAGGTTAGTTATAGTCATTAGCGTCGAAGGATAATTGGCCCTAAATTTCGTCTTGAAAATCTCTATTACTTATATAAACAACTTCTCAACCTCGTCCCACCAGCCCTAATTTATATAGATACACGCTAGATTCGTTATATTATTCAACGTATTGGGATAATCGGCTTCGAGCTTCGCTTTATTCGTCTTTATTACTTATATAAATAGCTTTTCAACCTCGTCCTACCAGCCCTAGTTTATATATATAAACGCTAAGTTCGCTATATTATTTAGCGTATCGGAATAATCGGCCTCGAATTTCGTCTTATTCGTCTCCGTTACTTATATAAATAACTTCTCGGCCTCCTCCTACCGGCTTTAGTTCCTATACGTCAATGTTAAGTTCGCTATATTATTTAACGTATTGGAATAATTAGCCCCGAACTTCGCTTTGCTCATTTCTATTACTTATACAAATAATTTCTCGGCCTCCTCCCACCGGCTTTAATTCTTATATATCAACGCTAGGTTTGTTATACTATTTAACGTATCGGAATAATCGGCCCTAGGCTTCGCTTTATTTATTTTTATTATTTATACGTTTAACTTCTCGGCCTCCTCCCACCTGCCCTAGTTTATATATATCGATACTAAATTAATTATATTAGTTAACGTATTAGGATAATCGGCTTCGAGCTTCGCCTTACGAATCTCTATTACTTATATATCTAACTTTTCGGCCTTATCCCACCGGCTTTATTTCCTATAGGTTAATATTAGGCTACTTGTAGCGGCCAATATATCGGGATAATCGGTCCTAAGCTTCGTCTTACTCGTCTCTATTACTATAACGAACGGTAGTCTAATTTGCCCAAATAAGATAGCTAAAGGTAGTAAACTATCAAAGTCGTTCGGTGAAGCCAAAAGGTTTACAACAAGTATACTTCGTAATACTAGTCTCGATAATAAAATTAATTAACTACTATCGAACTATTTAATAATCTAAATTCTCTAGTCGTCCCTTTATACTCTAGCCAGCTTGCTTATTTCTCTATCCTTGTATACTAGCTTACAATACGTTCTTACTTACTATAAGCAATAGCTTACTATAAGTAGTAACTTACTATAAGTAGTAGCTTACTATGAGCACTCTATTATAATAAGCGCCCTTCTGGCTAATCCCCGTCTAAGGTTATATTCGACTACCTCTAATAATACTATTACGTTCCGGTAGCTTAGTTAGCCCTTATATTGCTTAAATTCGTAATATAATGCCTCCCCTCCTTAGCCGACGTCTTTGATAGCTAGTTAGTTTCCCCGAAGTACTTATTTCTTTTTATTCTATATTATACCCTTTATTAATTTAAGTACAGTAAGTCTCTTTTCCCTATCTTCGCTACTCTTTATAGTTATATGTAATTGTATTACTAAATATATAATTATATTATCCGCCCGGCGACGGGCCTTACTAACCTTTATCGAGCTCTTTAATTCTATAATCATATTTTGCTAACGTTATACCAACTATAAACTAGTTTATAAGAAACTTCCTAACGAAGCGAAATATAAGGAATACGTTTGTATAGCGCGTCCTTATAAAGAAGTTAATTACAATACGGAGCGTGAATTTTTCCCCGTCGTTAATAATAGTTTAATTATTAACTTATTAATTATATATATCGTTTCTACGTACTAACGCGTAATTTAGGATACTAAGGCATTAATTGAACGTGTTAATGCGAAATCTCTTAAATTTTAAGAGGAAAAACTTCGGTTAATTCGCTTATAATAGAAGAAAGACTAATTAGTTAAAGAGGGTAGGAAGATATCGTCGCTAACTCTAATAGAATTAGAAGCGTATGATAAAGAGAATAGGGTAGTTGGGAGGGAGCTTAAACCTTTGTTTAAAGAGCGTTTAATAGAAGTATTTACCTTTACCGCTCTTATAGCTGCGGATTGGTCGTCTTTAGACGTTTCGGCTTTCCTTATTTCCTAGTTGGGTAGTCCTCCGCCCCTAGCTGATCCGGGTTCCTCTGACGGAATTCCTTTAGCTTTTTAGGGTAATTCAAATTCTTAACGGGCTCCCAAGTATTATTTTCGGGATTAAATCCTTCCTATTTAATAAAGTACTCTAATTCTCCTTTTTCTATCTTTAAATCAAAAATTTACTCTATATTCTATTCTTCTTCCTCGTCCTCAATACTAGTTCGTATATTAACTTGTACGATTTTAGGTGCTAATTCTAGTAACGAGACGTAGAATGAGTATAATCTTAATTTTATAATATTAGGAATATCCAATTAATATACTATATTTGAAATATTTTTTTAATTTTAAAAGGTCCTACCCGTCTGTTATCGAATTTCTTATTAAGCCGCTTAATTCTGAAGTTCCTAATAAACAAAAGGATTTTATCCCCTTCCTTAAAGTAAGGTCCTTCGAGCCTTTTCTAATTATAATACCGGCTTATCTTTTATCGTACGAACTCTAGCTCTACTTTAAGCTTTTCGTATAGTATATATAGCTTTTAAGCTTTTATTACGGCCTTAAGGACGTTCGAGTCTAATCCTTCCAAAAATTCTCGTTTATATTTATAATTCGTAAAGAAAAGTAAAACTTTAGTAATTTCCGTTAGGGAAATATTATATACCAATTGTACTATAGGTAGTAGTTTTACCCAATTACTTTATTCAAAATTAATATAATTCTTTAGAAGTTATTTTATAATCTAATTAATCCTTTCCGTTTGTCCGTCTATCTATAGGTAATAGGCTATTAAGAGTTTACTTTTAGTACCGAACTTAATTATTAATATTTGCTAGAATTTAAATATGAACTTAGTATCCCTATTTATAATTTATTCCTTCAGTTAATTATATACCGAAGTAATATTTCGATAAATTATATCTATAAGTTATTCCGCTAACTATATTTCTTTATAAGGTAGGAAGTGTAACGGACTAGGCATCCGTCGCAACTATATAAGACCACTTGAGCAACYGAATTRCCAGCTTCGGTTACTTRTATCCTTTTGCGGAAACAYGGAACGTATAGCGTAGTRGTGAAATGCGTCGCCGTGACAGGAAGTAACTCTATTTAATTAGCCTATTTATTATTATTAGGATATTATTATATATAATTCTTATAACAGTATTTATAAACGGTAATAATTTGGTAATAAAGTCTATTATTACTAAACTTTATAGTCTCTCCGCGATTTCTAAAGGTTCAAGGAATCCATATAGTTTGTATCTTATAATCTTAATCTTACTATAACGTTTATAGGCTTATAATATTCGAGCTACTTTAGCTTTTATTCTTAGAAAGTTGTAATATTATTATATCTTAACTATAGTCTTTATAATACTTATATATCCTCCCATTTTAAACATATAAATTCCTACGATAAGAGCTTCGCGCTACTCTAATTAAATATAGGCTTTATTGTAATATTATAGTTTACTATTCTAAAGGACGATTTATTCTTCTAAACTATCCTCCTATCGTTATCGCTCCTCGGGAGTAATAATAGTAGCCTAGTAACTAAGGTTCTATAATTTAACCCAGTAGACGGTATAATACTCTACCTATTCCTATAAAGGGTATACGAATATTCCGTTTAATTCTTCTTAAAATAGAAGTATAAATGCTTTTATTACGTCTTTTACGTAGTTAGCTCTTCAGTTGAATACGTTAGCTCGAGTATTCTCCGATCCCTTTTTATAATTGATTTTAAAATTAAATTCTAATAGAAACTCAGCCTATCGCGTCTAGCGGCCATTAAGTACCTTCGTAATTGTAAAACATTAAAGATTATCATAATCGGTATAAACTTATACTTTATATATAGTCTTACTAAAGTATAGTGTTACGAACTTAAGCAACTACGCGGGCCAACCAGGCTGTYGGGATGTGACAGCCCCGCTTACGATAAGATAGTGTAACCTAGGACCAGGAATAGGGACAGGGGGAACACCCGAAGGGCGCTCACGAGAAAGAGGTGCTCACGGTGAGCAGACGCTCACGGTGAGCAGAACAACATCGTGAGCAGACGCTCACGGTGAGCAGAACAACATCGTGAGCAGACGCTYTAGGACCAAGACCTCARGGARAGGCACGGAGTATAAAGGGACGACTGGAGAACTCAGATTGTCAGATAGTTCGACAGTAGTCAATTGATCATTATCACCGAGACCAGTATCACGCACGCATACTTGTTGTGAACCTTTTGGCTTCACCGAACAGCACTGATTTCGACAGTAGTCAATTGATCATTATCACCGAGACCAGTATCACGCACGCATACTTGTTGTGAACCTTTTGGCTTCACCGAACAGCACTGATAGTCTTTATACCTTCAGCTATCCCACTTAGGCAGATCAGACTGCCGTTCGTCACATAACTGCCTTAATTAATTAAGAGTTTCCTTATCGATAGATTATTTATCATATAATCCAACGTTTATTTAATTTAAGATAATTAAGAAGAATCCGATTTAACAAATGTATTTATCGTATATTAATTAGTTCTCTTGAAGGTACAATACGTTAAAATTATTAATAAGGAACGATATTGGATTTTTTAGGGGAGTGGGGTACCCCGTTTCCTCTTTTTTATTTATTATTATTACTTACTAATCCTCTTACAATCGTAGTTCTAAGGCTGCTGCTGGGGTAATTGTAGTACCCTTACCCTTTTGATTTACTCTTTCTTTCTCTTATATATATGTAGATTTGATTGGTTTGAAAATTATAGTTCCGTTAGCGGTAGGTAGGGATTTTAACGATTAGATTAACTTCCTCGTCTTTTACTTTACCACTTCAAGTTAGTAGTAGGTCGGATATATCGAGATTTGGTTAATAAATATCGCTTAATTATATAGTTAATTTTTTAAGGAAGATATTAAGAGTATTATGGAGCTTTTTGATATTATTTGTGAAAACTTCATTTTTATTAAAGATTATATTCTTAATTATAATTATTTAATTTATATATAAGTTTTAAATACGGTAAATATTGTTAGATTAGTAATCGATTAGATATCCTACCTAAGCGCGTTTTTTAAGCTTTTAAGTCCACTTTTAATTTCGTAGAATATTAATTATAAATAGGAATATTTTATAATTATATATTTTCAAATAGAATAGCTAGGGTATTACCATTTATTAATTACTATTACGACTTATTATATACATTATAAAGCGTTCTTTTAAGAATTTTTAATTGAAGTCCTATTATAGCGTTATATTTAGTAAATACTTTACTGCTATTGTAATTTCTCTTTATAATTTTTGAAGCAAATTTACCCCCTCCTTTATAGTTATCGACTTTTCCTTAATTATACCCTTTAAACGCTCAGCGCTACCGTTTTATATTTAAGTATATAGAACTGAAGAGTCAATAATTGTGCCTTTTTTCGTTAAGAAGGTGGTAACGCGGGGCTTAATTATAGTTATTTTATTATTATATATAATTATTTAAAATTAGATTTAAAAATATAGTTTAAAACTATTAAATAACGACGTTAATATGATAATAATCGAATTTATTGTCTATTTTAGTAAATGATATAATTAAATATATTTGGATTAGCGATTTATAACGATTATTAAATTAGAGATTATCCCTTTACCAAGAACTTTTACCGACGGATAATTAAAAAAGTTGATCGCGAGCCGTAGTCTCGAGCTTTTTAATACGTCGCGGATTTTTCTACGTATTTAGCATTTCAACTTGGCTATTGTATATAAGTTGTAATAAATAAAATTAGGGCCTTTAAAGTATACTTCATATTTTTTATTTATTAATTAAATTAAGGTTTCCAATTCCGGATAATTAAATCGAAGGTATTAGTGTAAGGTATCGCCTTTTTAAAGCTTCCTAGCGGTTTTATTAGTAAATTGGTAAGATTGAACGTAAAAAGAGCATTAATTAATATATATTTCAAATGATATTTATCCTAGTATAAATTAATTGAATTTTAAAGAGAAATAGTAAAGCTAGGTATTCTTTAAGCGGAAGGGTAAATAATTAAAATTAGAAAATTAATCCTAATATAATCCCTTTTCTAATAACTTTTTAAAGATATAAAATTATAAACTATACTTGGTATAAATATAACGTTATTAAATTAAAAATTAATAGGAAGACTTTCGTTATTATTTATTACTAAGTAAATTAATCGGTACCCTTCAATTGCAATGGATTTATCTTCCGCCTATATATAATTTCCTTCCCTTATTAGTCTAAAACTTTTAAACTGGCTAGCTTCATTGAAAATATAGATTATTTTACTTAAATTAAAAATTATTAAATCTTTTAGTAAGTACTTTAACCTTTCATTATAAAGTTTTAATATTAAAAAATTCGCTTTATAATTAATACTACTTATCCGCCGACTATTAAATTAAAGGTTATTAATACTCTTAATACGAAATGCCTTCTTCTTATTCTTCCTAACTTAAACTTCCTTAAGGATTTCCTTAACTTATTAGGTAAATTTAGGATTCTTCTAATAGTTTTCATTTATTCGGCCGTGGATATAAAAATTCTCTCCAAAGCCCTCTAAGTAGTTAACGGTATTAACGTACTAGTAATATTTAACGCCGTAACTTATTCGTTCGTAAATAGGGTAAACCCTCTTTGATTTTTTATTATTACAATTATAATAATTTTTAATCGGCCTTTTACTTCGATTATCCCGGAGGTTATTAGGGGCGTCCTCGCTAATATTTCTAGTAAATATAGCTCTTGCTTTAAACGTACCGACTTTATAAATTTAAAAGTTATTTTTATTTAATAAAAATATTTCGTAGACTATTTTCTTAAATTCTCAGGCTATATTTATAAAAGTATAAAGTTGATTGTCCTCAATTTAACAGTATATTATAATTTAAATAATTAGTAAAGAATTAAAGAATCTATTTATTATATAGAGGAAATTCTAACGTTAATTCTCTAAATTAATATATTTATTAATTTTATATATGACTTAATAATTATAACTCCCTCCTAATTATTAAATTAAACGGTTTAACTTTTAAAAGGTTGAATAAAGCGGACTTTCTCCCAATATTTAGTACGGGCATTCTTTCTAGCTTTAACGGAGTTATAATTAATCGACGCGCGGAATTTAATATATTAAACGGTAATAGTTTCGGTTTTTAGGAAGTAAATTAAATAAAGCTTCTTAACAGTTTACTTTTTTATTTAATTTTTAATTTCGTTAATATATAAGACGAACTTATCTTAATCTTTCTTCTTATAACGGTAATTAATTAAAGTAACCTTATAATTATGAAAGTCAGATTTAAACGTAAAATTTAAGCGTTTAACAGTAAAGGATATTTTAAAGGCTGGTCCGGGAAGGACGGGCACTTAAGTAGGAGTAGGAGTAAATACCGGAGTTGATTGGACGGTTTAAGAAGCCCAGGTATTAGCGGCCGGGGGCCCGTAGCCAGTATCCGATTTAGTAGTTTCGAAGATCTATTATTAAAATTATTAATCGTAGGTTTTAGCCAGTTCTTAGAAATTAGTAACGAATAGTTTAATGGGGGCAACGGGCTAGGGGATTCTCTTCTTGAAATTAGGATTAATAAAAAATTAGAGCTCCTTATTGAAAGTTTTGTTCTTAAATCCCTTTTCTTAGAAGTACTAGTCTTTAGACTTATTAAAGATAACCTCGCTTACGGGTTTAAAATTGATAGATATCGTCGAATATAAGGGTTGTAATTTGTCGTTCTTATTGTTGTCCGCTGAATACTATATTTGCCCAGTTTATTAAATCGGTAATAATGCGTATAAGATTTTTAATTGTAGAATACAAGTATAAGTAGGAGTTAAATGTACGTATTAAAAGTAGGGTGTAGATTGTGTATTGTATAGAGTTCTGATCTGCTGGGACAATCCCTTATATAGATTAGAGTTTTACTAGTTATACTAGTACAACCAGATTATATAAGATAGGCGGTCTCAGCACCCCTGTCACCCCTTTTATCCGATACCTACTTACAACGGGGCTTAGGGACCTCCGAGCCAACTGTTAGTCGTTACCGCTTGCGCCCGGTCACCCGGCTTGGTCACAGGACCATTGTCCCAAATGGAAGGCCGACGAAAGCCTTGTGTACACACGGGTTTACCACACACCCTCATTGCCAAAACAGGTATCAAGTAACAGTCACAAGGACTTTGTACCATGTGCTCGTGTGCAAACTACAAAGGGGTGTATGGTCTTCGATCCGCCTTGAAGTGTGGATGTTCGGTGCAATGAGAACCTCGATGGGCAATCGCGCCGGCTTTTGGTTACGTAGTATCATCCGGATAGTACCCGCCCAAGCTTCACCACAAGTCGCGGTCTGTATGTTGCGATCAAAATGACAACTCTTATACGTAATATCTCTCTAGAAAGTCACCCGCCACCTACCTGCGACTACCTTACGCCCACCATGGCGGCAACACAGACCGCAGAGGAACTCCCCAATACCACGATGCAACCGCCATCGCTCCCACGCTCATGCCAAATGCCATCAAGAAGTTGACATCGTTGTTATCAAGCAGGTCCCAGCCGTTCTCCACCACTCGCGACGGCCTCTCATCTCCAAAGCTCGACCTCCGCTGCTTGTTACGCGGATCATATTTGTTAACGGAAGCCGCGCCCTTACCACTGGCCTTTCCTGCGGCGCCAACGTCTTCCACCGCATCCGTCCCCTCGCCGGAGAGAAGAGACGACTTGATCTCGGCCTTGGTACGACCGGCAACATTGTTGGGGTTCGTAGCGTTCGAAACCAGTACCCTCACGCCACCCTCGCCCTCGACAATCTTGCCCGTACGCACATCCTTGACACTGGCCTGGAAGAGCCCACCCAGAATACTGTCCACGACGCTACCCAAGAAACCCCAAACTGTGAGCCCGAGAATAAGCATACGGCGCTGTCCCAGTGACCAGCCCGCGGCACCGCCAAGTCTCATAGCCGTCTCGTCAGTGCAAAGAGGCAGAAGAAGCATGGACGCGGTGACGATGATCATGCTGCCCAGCAGGCCAGCGCCGAGACCGACGAGGGAGACGCCGCCGTTGGTGCCGCGCGGTACCTTGCGCAAGTTCCAGCTTGTGATCAGGCGCGGCTCGCCCTTGGACAGGATGCCCAGCTCGGAGCTGAAGGTGTCGGCCGCGACACAGGCGTAGTTGGCAATGATGCCGATCACCAGCAAATCGCCGCCCCAGGAGAAGCAAAGGCTGCCGGTCCCGGTGCTGGTGGGATTGGCGATCAGCGCCTGCTTGCGCACGTGGAGCTGATAGGCGTGGAGCAGAGAGAAGATGGAAGCCGTGAGCGAGTTGGCAAACACTTGGATGTGGTTTCGCGGGCCTTCGCCGCCGGACGTGCCCTTCGAGTGTACTGTGAGCTTTGCCTTGACATTTTCCTTGACCTAGGCGGAGAGAGATGTCGCTGTCAGTCGTCTAGTCCACGGCCGTGTGTGCTGTCTTTGGGTCTAGGTAGCTCTAGACTTACATGGGTTACCCGCGTTCCTGCGAGGAAGAACACGACGAGCAAAGCAAATGGAAGGTTCCAAGGATGGACGGCGTGGGCGACGGCCGTGAGGAAAGCAGCAAAGATGCCGCCGGGTGTCAACGACTTCTTGGAGTGAGCTCTGTAACAGAGCGCCGCAATCGCGGGCACGGCGATTTCAGCTCTCATGCTGCCGCTACAAGTGTGGTGATTTTTCCGAGCGGGTATTCGGTCGTAGCAGATGAGGTTTGGTCTCGGCCGATGTTGTGGTAATTTCTTTCTTTGGAGAAAGTTGTTGTATTGGGCAAGATACGATGGCTACATTGTTGCTGGCGACACGTGCAATCAGCTGTTTGTGACTTTGTGTTGCTGCCAAGTTGAACTCATGTCATCATTCAGAAGGCCGATCCCCTGTCAACATCCCCTGTAATGAAATCCTACCGCCTTCCTTATTGGGCTGAATGCGGCTTGACAAACCCCACTGCAACCCGGCTGGAAAGTTTAATGGCTGGTGGGTTCGACGGACCTTGTCAGCTTAGCTTCACATCAGCTTCGCTTGTTGCTTGAGCTTCCATTCTTCCATGCTTCCGTCGGACGGCGGAAACATACGAGAATAGAAACCAAGCCGTGTTACCACATTAATCCTTCCTTACCAATATCGTCACATATGGCTATAAATTTCACCAAGATTGTTTTGGACAACATCAACAAAACTTCTCTTTCAATTCTTGTCACAACAACAGAGGCCGTCTATTGGAATTGTGGACTTTTATTTCCTTTTCATTTCTGTTACCTACCCTGCACTTGTATCCTGCTTCTTGCGACCTTCACCCGACATGCCATTCACATCTTCTTTCCCTTTGATATCAATCACTTCTTGGACCTATGCCCTTCTAGAATTGTTTCTTTCCATGTTTGTCTGTTGTGATTGTTACGTACTCAGCGATGCTGTCCCTGAACCATTTACTCTTTCCCTGTTTCTCCGTTTTGGCTTGTTGGACGTCCATGACCTTGACCCTCAACCATCTTCCCAGTTACTCGATTTCAACCCCTTATTTTTCTTTGTGCGGGACACACAAATTTCGCCATCACTCCGCAATAACATCGAAGTCGACATCCTGCCACGACGGGGAGAGCAGAGTTCAGGCTCTTGGGATTGTTACTGTTTTAGCCAAAGTCTCGACGAGTACGCATCGAGGGATTCCGAAATCTCCTCCTGACCTTCCGCTTCCAAGTCCTCACTTGCCCATCAACGTTCGGCCAGTGCTAATGAGTACCTCTGGGTTAATTCCAGACTAACAAACCGCTGGTAACAACGCTTCAAGGGGTTTCCTCCTTTTTCTTTGACGCCAAGAAGAATTCTCGACCACACTGGGAGGCACGATGAAGCCTTCTTTCCTGGTGTTAAACAACCCATTAGATCAGCCGATCTCCTAAACCTTTCCTCTCACAATCCTGCCATTCATTTCCTTCGCACCCACATAAACAATTCTTGTGAATTTTAATCAGCCGTATCGAAGTTGAAGAACCGAGTAGTTCAGCCGCGCCTGGTTCCCCTTGAAGTCCTTATGATATCGGTTGTCGGTCCAGACGATTCAGCAACAGGTGGATTTCATGTCTTTCAACGCATGGGAAGTGGTATTCGAGCTCGTTCCTTCCACCTTCATGTTTCCCGGCTCGAAGGCTTCGTGGTTTGTCCGCAAGCTTGAGGTTGAGAAGGCGCGAGTGGTGTATCCGACTGGGAGTCCCTGCAAACTAGTACCACCCGTCACGGTCTGAGAGCTAAATCCACTGCCCATGCTCCAGCCGTTCGCCAAACTATCACCACATCCACCACCATGAGCCTCACAAGGGCCTTGCCGTGACTGTTTGGATCAGCGCAGAATCCATCCCGATGACTCTTATTCAAGACTGTTCCGGCCCGAGGTGTGTGTATCCCTTACTCCTTCTCGAGATCTTGCTGACCCAGATAGACCTCATCTCTATCCCCTCTCTTCTGGAAGACTCCTTGGATAATGTTCCAGATGTACTCGACGAGATGCAGGGGTTGGGACCCTTTGGGAAGCATTATCGATCGTCGCAGCGTCGACCCCTTTATCTCCTTCTGCAAGCTTATTTCCTTGCTCTTTTCCACTTTGCTCATCCATCTTAAGATACCCATCACACAGCCCCTCCCCCCCTGGTTGTTGCTCATATCGCATGGGTACTGTTGTCGCCATTGTCTCCAAGCGGAACCGGCGGGATGTGTCAAGCTGGATGGCAGGTTGGCTCGTGGATGATGCTCCAGCTTCGGTTCCTGTTCTTCAATCCCATCCACTTTCCCACTTCCTTTTCCATCGCACCCTCTTGATCGTTCGACGAGTATCCGGGAAGAGTTCTTGGTTTCTCGATGTTGTCCTCATATCCCCAACTGAGGATTGGTCCGATGAATGTGGAGTTAAAGTTCTCGGGCACCGGATATCCCCTCATGCCTCCAGGCCCACGCCATGATCCATTTACATCCTTTACCAGCTGCCAGTCGAAATCGTTATGGGCCGTCGAGTATGATGTTGTTGGAGGTCGAGCACATAAGCGTCGTCATCGTTGATCGGCTAATTTGGTAGAGTTATCTAGCTCACACCAAATGAGGAGGTGAGCCATTCTCCCAAAATCCTCCCCCAGTTGAGAACCAGTGTCGAACAGGGGGCGGGGGCGAAGGTACTCCTTATATTCTTGCTCCCTCTCCGTCAAGCACTTCACATGAGCCTACATGTTCCTTGCTTGATGAATGCAATGGTACATGCCGGCACATTCATGTTGCACTCGGGTGCTTGCAAGAAGTCGTCCGAGTTCTCCAACGCGGCAAGAGATGAAGACAGCAATGAAAGAGAGGTCACCAAAGTCATGACAAGGAAATCATTTCCACATATTGGAAACGATGAGGGATGATCCGGAACCGGTCTGATATCCCATTCATCCTTTCATCATCCATCCAGTCTTGCCTGCCCACCATCATCCCCTTCCGTACACGCCTACGTACGCACTCTCTTGGTTTTCCAATCATATGTGTCGCCTCCCCTCCTCCCCAGACATCCCGAAGGTTGTGCACTCACTCGCCCGGACGGTTGATTCCGTATACTCCACTTTGACGACGCGTACGCAATCTCTTTTCTCTCCGAAGGATGCGGATCATTGCTGTCGTTGAGATTGGCCGAAGGATGTGGTGGGAGGAGCATGGAAGGGTCAACTCCGGAGAATCGGTGGTCGGAGAGTATGATGGATGAATCAAGGAAAAATATCGCAGAAGAAGAAAGAACGAGGACGGGATCGAAAAGAGGTACGTACATTCAATATAACTCAATGGCCGTTCTGTTCATTAACCTCGTGCCCGTACGTACCCGTTGGCCGTTAGGGTTGGCAACCGTTGTGCCCGTTACCGGTTGTCCGATCGTTGCTGAGATACCCGACGCACGCATAGCTGTTCTTTCGTTTGCCGCTGCAGTGAAGCCTATCACAACAGTCTGATCTCCCGCCCCTCCCCTTCCTACCATACACATTTTAGCGCATTCGTAGGCAACCCTCACAACTCTCGCTCTTGACAGTCAGGAAGAAAAGCAGTTCTCGGAGAGGGCAAGGTATGAGCATTAAGTCGAGCATACAGACCGAAGTCCGTAAGTTCACCCGACCACTCCGGCTTCCGAAGGGTCCAGGTTAGATGAATGAGAGAGGTCTTGAGAACAGATCAGGCGGATGGCTAGCCCAAGCAGAACGGGTCACTCAATCTTTTCATAGGACCCTTCCCTCTCCGCATGTCCGCCTGTTTTGTTGAGAGAATTTCACCCCATGCAATCCCATGCCCTGCCAACGTCGTTCCAAGGGATGAATCTGAACCGACGGATGAAGATCGAACGCTCTTCTCCAACACGGAAGTCCGTGAAACAGTCCGTCCGGGCATACACATGGCAGATGCATAGCAATGGATCATCCAAGTCCTCTACGAGGGATGACGCGTTCGCATAGTTCATGGCTTCATGGCTTCATAGTGGCTTGCGGGAAGTTCCATGGTGACATACTTACTCGTCAGGCGGGGCTCAAACCGCCTCCAGAATCACCGCGAAGGGGGAGGAGGCGATCCGAGTCCTGACACGTACCTACCTACCTTTTCATTGATCACGCTATTTCATGCGAAAGGTTCAAGTTCCGTCCCGACCTAAGTTGCGCAAGGCGAAACGAGACGGGTGGGAATGGGGAAGGAGCGAGCATGCCAGCGACAGGAGAGAACCGCAGATTTCATCCGCTTTTGAGGAAAGAAGGACCCTAAAGATGGTTAGGCCAGAGACTGCGGACTAGCGGTATGGCAGGTTGAAGCGACTTGCTCTCGCTTGCTCCCTGTTCATGACCTCCAACCGTGACCGGCTTCCCCCACCTTGGCCGATCTGATATTGACGGATATTGATGTGATGTCTGAACAGCTCAACAATAGCTGGCTGGCTGGCTTGGCTGTTGGGGTAACGACAAGTATATATCCATTACATGCGCATTTGAGTTGTGTAGTGCATTTGGAGCTGGCGCCGAAGGATTCAGAGGATTCAAGACGGAAGCGACGGGCGAGTATCAGACCGACTAGAGGTACGGTAGTCGTTGATGGGCGACATCGACACAAGAGTTGAGAGAAGGCGGCAGGTATCGAGACAGGGTAACTATCGCTCCTTCCTACACTATTTTACCGCATTTCAATCCGGCACATTACTTAGTACAGAGCAGTTCCCCGATCGATGGTTCAAGTTCTGTGAGCAGATGCTCCCTCTTTCCTCTTCACCTCCTTCCTGCCTCTTTCCCGCTTTCATCCGTCCACTTGTAAGTGAAGCTGCATTGGTCACCGGAGATGAAAGCAGACCATCATCATTGCTCTCATTCAAAGCTCCTGCCGCGAGAAAAAAAAGAAAAAAAAAAAAGAAAAGGAATTCTAGACTTCACATCACCGACCGGCCGTATCATCTCATATCATCAACACATCCCTTCCCTTCCCTTCCCTCATTTTGTCCTTGTCGCATGCCCCAAAGTCCGAAGGCCGCAGCATGGCCGTAGCCGCCCGCTGTCGCAGTCGGCAAGCGGCTCTTAACATGCTCCGGTCTGCTACAACATGAGTGTGTGGTATATGGTATACCGGTAGATAGCATGAGAATGTTACGTCGGGCGGTGGCTGGTGATTAAGTTAAGATTCAAATGGTTGGATAAAGGCGGCTACTTATGATATGTCGTGCCCGGGCCGCTCTCAGTGAGTCGTCCAGTTGCCCGTCGTCCAACACAGTCCCCACCTCAACAAGAGCCCAAGCAAGTAAGAAGTACCTTCCCGTCGTTTGTTCATTCCCTCGGACGACTCGGGCATTTTCGGTATCGATCTCGGTTCCGAAACCTCAATTTGCAATCCGGTTCGATGGCATTTTGTGAGGTAATTGTTGAATTCTCACTGCATGACGGCACGGCGCCGCTGCCCGGAAGCCAAGGCCAAACCTCAAGCTACATGGCGGGGATGTGGGGCAGTCACCACAGTCCAACCGTTCAACGGCAATCCGCCCGTATTACTGCAGCGTAAGTGGTAAGGTACTTAAGGAAGGTGCTGACTGCACTTATCAATTTCAGCCGCCTCCCGCGTGAAGCGGCTCGGTACCTATGTACTCGTCAGGGTCCAGCCACCTCACTTCTCGCTCTTACTTCACCATTAGGTCTCGACGGGCCATCAGTTGTACAAATACCAGCCAGTTATTTACGGGCACAAAATACTGGCTCATTCGTCGTCAACATCTCAAGGCAAGCAATTGGGACTCAACGCGAACGACGATTAAAAGACAAGAGGGTGGTCTCCTGATCTCTCGCCATTGAGAAAAGGATTGGGGAGTTGTTCAGCGAATGGAGGGCATATCCGTCGGAATCGCGATCGTCGGTGCCATTGATAACTTGTTTCCCGGACATATGGGAATGTCGCCGGGGCTTCAATCCTGCAACGAAGAATGGAGGGAACGGTCAACTGCCCCCCCGGTCTTTTCAGACTGGTATATTTTGTGGTTGCGGCCTTCTGATATCAATATTACTGTTAGATTGGCAGTGCGGAGGTTGTATTAAAAGTGAAAGTCCGTTGTCTTAACCATCTAGTTGCGTTCGGGACAGAAGAAAATACCATTCGATGACCATTTTCAGGATCTTCTGACAGCCCTGGAACTTGGACGGGAATAAACCTTTGAACTGACAGCGACCACGCCGCTCTTTCGTTAAAACTGTTAGGTCATTGTCCTCTTAGCTTTTATCGACCTGTCAGTGCCTTATGAGTCAGCCCAGCATGGAGATATCACGCGACATTAATATCCATAGCACATCAAACGTTCAACGGTGATGCGGCTTAAAACCTAAGCCAACACCACACTGAAAGGGTACCGTCATCTCCAGCGGCTGGTTTAATCTATTTCCAGTCAAGACGAGACTGTCACCCGCCCGCCCTGAGTCCTACCGTCGCGGATATCGGAGACTCTGATGTCCGACCAGATACACACTGCAACGACATCGGGAGGGACACGACATCAGGTCCCTTCCCTGTTTTGGACATGTGTCTGGACTGCAATAGCCTATCTAGGATGCTCCCAATATCAATGCGTTGCTCACACCCTTATATCAATGCGTTGCTCACACCCTTTCGAGGGATGTGATCTCGGACATCGAAGAGAAGCGTGGTCTCCGTCTGTGACCCTGTGTTGATGTTGAGCACCGAAGGCCGGTTGATGTCTGCGTGTCTTGGGGTGTCTTGTGGCCGATGTGTCTCAGGCCAGTTGTCCGTATATCCGCCGGCCGCTGAGCGCCAATCTGGATGAAGACTTCTACGCAGTCGAGCATTTCTATCGAGGGAGGTTTTGTTCTCGTTTCTGTCTCTGGAGGGCGCTTGCCCGGGACAGACGTAGTGAGAAGCCCAGCGTCTTTCCGATCCTTTATCCGCAAATTACAAAGGATATGGTCCAACAATATCTCGTCAGTGTCGGTGTCACGCCCGCAGCAAGCATGAATGAATATGGGTTGGGTTATACATATGTGGTCTCTCGTGAAGGCCTCTCTTGCGTTTCCGGACATCTCCAAAAGTCCTCAGACGCCCGACTACCTGTGTCTTATAGCACCTCATGCAGGTTTGCGATGGGTTGAGGTCTCCCTTGGACGAGAGATACCCGAGTACCCGAGAAGTGTCATTATGCGTTCATGACCAACTTGAGTCGAGATGATGTCTGATGGATGAGTTGAGAAAAGGTACTGAGCATTTCTTTATGGTGAGCTTTGGTACGAGGACTTCAGAGAAAAATGACCGTGATTTCAACGGCCGAGACAGTGTGGTGAATCCGAACCGGACCCGAACTTGAGCCAGGGAGCAATAGAGTAGAATGGGTTGAAAAGTATGTTTCCCCAATGTGCAAGTCTCGCAGTAAAGGACTGAAGAAGTGCTGTCCGGACACCAGAACAGGGACTTACGCGAACGTAGTAGACGTCGGGTATTAACAAATGATGAGGCATCCGATGGCGGACTGCCAAACGTTGAGCCCGGCGAAATGTGCATTATGCGGCGAATCATTTGTAACCGTGACGTTAAGGGAGTTCCCGTCGCACTTGCATGGGGGGGTCCGAAGGCGTCCCTCCGTCCAGTCCGGGAGTTACCCAACACCCAACTTGAGTTTATATCCCCTCAACCCCCCAAAGCCAAGACAATGTCTGTAGATGAATCACCGTTTGAAAAGCGGCAAGCAACAATATTTTGACGTCGAGGAAGGTTTCCTCTCTTTGCTCCTTAAACAGATCATCGACCACGACGAACATATCTGTTAAATCGACAGACTTTGATGGTGCCAGTCAACATGGCTCTGACGATGGTGCACACCCGGGGACGATACCCACCACTAAGCGAACATCGCCCTTCGAGTAATACGGCACGGCACAGTGATCTGGACCAATCCCGGTTAGTTATGTGAGAGAGAACAGGAGCAGTCACGTTGGAAATACTCGTTACTCACGACAGGTTCATATTTGTCAGCCTTATTCTCACATACCCCTATCTCACCCGAGGCTTAACACCTCGACGGTCGGTTGTCACCAGTGTATGCCGCAAACGAGGCACGACCACAAAGCCAATCATGCTGTCGCCGGTCGAAACATGACCTGTGAAGGGAGCTGATCAGGTAATCCTACGGCAGCAATCGGGATTGACAACACAGGACCCGAATGGATGTGATAGCTGCGTCTCATGAGTATGGATGCACAGACTATAAACAACCGGTGGTGAATGAGTGGGGGATTTTGGGGTGATTTGAAGCCAAAGGACGTCAAGATAGTCTTTGGGGGCCGGCCTCACGCTGCGCAGTATCGCGGAATAACTCGAAGGGTCGGAATCGGAACAGGAGGACGACAAGGCCAATGGGGCCAACCTAATCATCGCCGCACTGACGATCTGGACCTGCGAGAATCGCCAACAGTGTATCTCTGGACGACAACGCTGTCGTCTTCCGACGCCATCGAACACTAGGGCGGCAAGGAAGGAGAGGAATAGGGAGGCAAAGAGGACGTCTTAGCTGAAGGAGACCGGTCAGCGACCAATATCGAAGGACACTATCGCATGAAGGGAGGGCCAGGGCGAGACACCGATAACGGCCAGAGCCGCTGCCGTTTGGGACTACTGTTCATGATGTGCAGTAGTTAGTCGTTGGCCTGGAACGGGCCGTTCGAGAAAAGCAAAACTCGAGGGAACTAACGGCTGGAGAGTTCTGATTGGAGACAAGGGCGACTCAAACGGAAGAGTTGGGGGCCGAAGGATAGAGACGGGGAGAAACAGAAAGAAGCAACGAAAGTCAAAAATATGGTGAACGGGCGACTGCAGTCTGGAACATGGAATACCGTGGGATGAACCCGAAGTGGAAGGAAGATTGCGATGGTGTTGCGATGACGGGATGGAGAAGAAAAGCGCGATTGTAGATGAACGGGAGGCCACCTGACTTCCATCGTGGACTGGCTGATGCGGGCGGATAGCGCCTCATCCGCATCGCTCTTTCCCACTTCGTCACATTTTGTGAGTGCATGCGGTTGGTGCTTTCCAGAATGAGACCATGCCACTTGCTTTCCGCTCTTGGTGTTCTTTCCAGGTTGACTTGGAAGATGGGGAAGGAAGAACCACTGCACGGTGCAACTGGTCACTCGGGTGGAAGGAATCTCCCCAGCAGAAATCTTTGTGAAATTCATTGCCGTCCACTTCGGCTTGGCATTAGTCTATCAGACCTCATATGTTATTGCAATCAAGTGTACAATATTGATTGTTCGTACCTTTATCATTGACTCTCTGTCTCCCAAGACACGCATCATTGGACGTCATCTCACTCAAGACATTGAGGCTTCTTTGCCCTACGTCGCCATTTCTCGTAAAGGACCGCACACGAGCTTCGCGATGCTGTCAGTCTTCCAGAACGGTCAAGGAGTGTTTTCAGTGTTGCTCCAAGGCGGCGGCACCGCGGGCGCCCAGGTTGCACGCAGCGTCTGATGGGCGAAATCCTACATCATCACCATGACAACAAATTGGGTTAATCCAAGACATGTGGGCGGGAAGGCGTCTTAGACAAGAGCATCTGGCGCCCAATATTCATCCACAACATGCCCCTAGCCGCGACCTACCTGCCTGAGTGGTATGGGAACGAGTGTCGAAGCAGCGGTAAACCTCTGGTGCGATTTTGGTATCACACAGCCGTCCCATTCCTGTCTATTTGCTTCACGGCGGAACTGAACACAGCACTGACGGTGAGAAATAGAAAACAAGCCAGTAGATCCAGACATCTTCCGGTCTCTTCATTATCTCAAACCGTGGATCTGTTCAATTTTAGTACGAATATGCAGTCCAGCTGTGCTCTGCCTCTTCCTATGTCCTTCTGACTGCCTCATCTTACTTTGGTGCTCACAATGCTGCCCATGTTCTCGCAGCCAGCTAGGGATTATACGTACATCTAGGACAGCCAGCCGTCCAGGATCCGGGATGGTGCAGACTGGCCGCCGTCCTCGTATAACCAATACTGTCCGAGTATTGGGTCATCGGCATTATTAGAGGATGGGAACAGTCCATACCCCAGGTGAGTAACTCCCTCTTCAATGGACGTGATATGCAGCAACCGAGTCACAGCATCACAGCTCTCACGCTCGTTGAACCATTGACGTGGTCATCATCATCGGGATATCCAGACCAGCGGGCTCGGTTGCACAAAAAGTGGGGTCCTGGGCAGCAGTGTTGTTGCCATTCATCACTAGTTGGTGACAAGGCGGGCGCGCAGTGATCTCCATAAACGGAAATCGTCAAGGCTGATTCCGTCTTGCAATTGTTCCCACCGCCAAACGCCTGTTCCGGTCTTGGCACGTCTTGGCACTAGGCATTTCGAGTACCCCATCATCTGGGTAAAAGTGTTATTTCAGGAATCGTCAAACCCGATATTTTTAACTTTAATCAATTGTTAGCATCGTAAAACCACCCACGCTGGACCTAAAACGCTACCAAAATGAAACTATCGAACTATACTATAATGCGATATATAAATCGTATCTAAAATGATATTATTCGTATAATAATCGTAAATAGTAAACCGACCGCTAATATTATAACCGCCGCAGATATTATAGAATGCTACATTTATAGTTTTCAAAATATAGCCAAATTTACGAGCGAACCGTTTACTCTAAACTATAATAGTTAGAACGCTAGGAACCTTCTAAAGTAGGCTATAAATATATATATTAATATTAATTGTTTGGATATAAATAGTATTGCTAATTATTATATAGGAAGTGCTCGAATTATTAATATAGAAGTTAGACCTCTACTTTGACGAGATTCGGAACTTTTTTGCTACCAAATATAACGTATGTATATCCGAACGGACTATATCGAAGTATTTAAAGGAGGAGCGTTAAAATAAAAAGAAATTAAAAATAAAGGTAGTTTAGTAAAAGCTAAAATTAATGATTAAATAAATATATAGAATTTCGATATTTACAGTAAGAATATTCGTTTTTTATAATAAATTAGGTATAAACCGAAGGGATACGATTTATTATACTAATTAAGTTTTGAAAGGTATTATTATTACCGCTATTAACTATTTAATTTATAATTCTTAGTACTATCTTTTATTTATTATAATTGTCAATAACCTTCTTAAATTATTTATATTTAAAGGATAAATATATAAAGAAGGTTTTATTATCTAGTTGAAAAGTTGTATACTTCCTAAGATAAACCCCTTTCCCGACTGTAATAATATTTTAATAATAAATAACGCTAAATATTATTATAATTCTAATATTTTATTAATATATTATAGCGCGGGTATTTTCCTTTAGTGTTTCTTATTGTACTCCCTTAAATATGATCCGATTAAAATATATTTTAGCGACTTTAAGAAATACTTTAAGCGTATTTACTAAATATAAAATAATAATAGGATTTTAAATAAAGACTTTCCTAAATTCTTAAGGAAGGCCGTATAGGAAATTAGTACAAAAGTAAAATAAATATAGAAGCACTTTAAATATATTTAATTAAATATTGAAAGTATTAATAAAGTGAAGGATTATTATAATTTTTATTTAAACAAGGTAATAGAGTATATTATTAGCGGTTATATTACGGGGCGTAGTTTAGTAATATTTATAAAAAATAAATTAGTAAATAAGGAAGTTTCTTTATTTTAATAAATTCGTTTAAGCATATATATTATATATACTTCATTTTAAGTATTTGTAATTTAATTGCCCCGGAAAAGATGCCGAAAGTTATTATTATTAGAATTACCTAAGAATATTATTTACTTACCAAAAATAAAAAAATAAAAAAAATTGTATTATTGGAAAGAGGGTAGGAACTAACCGAGTTATATAGTAGTTAACCTTATTCTAAAATATATTCAATATAAGAAAAGGAAGGTATAAAGTATTTAATATATAATTAAAAAAAATTTTAAACTAGAAATACTAATATATAAATTAGAATTCGAAAAACCGGAGGGGGAGCGGAAGCCGATTGGGTTATAGAATAATTAGCCCTATTCTAATATATATCCGGTATATAAATCCTTTATTTGTCCTTTTCTATTTCGTTGATTATATATTCAGCAGGATTAACATTAATATTATTATTGATATTGCCGTTAGTACCGCCGTCCGTATTATCATTAAAGATATTACTTTTAATATTATTTAAAATAAAAAAGGTAGTAAGAGTGAATGAGGAGGCCGGCGTAAAAGGGGAGGCTGATTAGGAAATATAATAATTAATTTTACCTTTAAAAGTATAATTAAAGGTACGAATTATCTTTCCGTTTACGTAGGAGTAAAATATAGCGCGAATTTCTTTAGTTTATAAATTAAGTTAGAAATAGGAGTAATTTAAGGCTTAAATGATTATTTATAATATTAAGAATATTACCTATTAGGGCCTCTATATTATAATAGGAATTAATAAAAGTATACGAAATATAATCGATTATATTAATAACTTTCTCTAATATATTAATATTAATTAGGTAGATTATTCGGCCGTAATGGAAATACTATTTAAAAAGGTAATATTATAGCGAATAATAATTAATTCGTTAGTAGTAATAATTAGAGCGAAGAAGGGAATAAGTATTTTACGTTTCTTAAATAGAGAAAAAGTTTTACCGTCGAAAGCAACGCTAAATAATATTAATAAATTAATATTAATAGGAGTATAAGGATTATTAATTACTAAGTTTTATTCGGTAGTAATTTTATTTATATTTTTATAGTAAATATTAAATATTTCGACGTTCGAGATAAAAGTATTATAGAAATAAATAGCCGCCCGAACGAATTTATAATTAATATTAATTAAATTGCCCTTAGGATATTGTTCACTAAGGTAATTTATAATACAGCGACGGTAAATACCCTGAGTTTTAATTATATAAATATAAGAAGAGAAAGAAATGTAAGAGCCGAACGGAATATATATTAGGCTTTTAGAGGTAGCGGGCTTCGTTATAACTATTATAAAATTTATCAAAGGTTACTATAGTAACGCCGGGCATCTTCTTATATAATTATTTAATATATTTAATATATTATATATCATTATTAGCTATAATAAAATAGGTAGTCTTTATAATATCCTTCTTTTTATTACTCTTCTTCTTCAATTTTTTTACGTACTCCTTTTTATTCTTTTTACGGGTCGCCCAATTTAATTTTGGGCGAATAAATTAAATTACCAATAGGGTAAATTATTTAATAATTATTATTATTTATCGACGATATAATATGTATATTTTATAATTAGGTTATTACAGGGTATCTGAAGGGTAGCCAAAGGGTAATTGAAGGAAGGAACGTAGGAAAGTAATAGGGAAAATTCGGGAAGGTCAGGCGGAATAAATAAAAGAAGAAGAAGAAGGAAAGGAGAGGAGTACGTAAGAAATTATTTTATAAATAGCGGGTATAGAATTACTTAATTGTATTTATATAGAAATAGTAAAATAAAATAAAAGGTAAAGAGTATAATTTATAATTTAGTTATATAATTATATTGTAGGCAGGTAAATGAACGGTTAATTAATTTAATTTAAAATAATTAGGATAATATTGCAAGCAAATAAATATATAATAAGTCTATTCTATTTCACGGATATATAAGATAAAATCGTAAATTAGTATATTGCGAAGCGGAAGGAAGTTAAAACCGAATATTATTACGAATGAAAAAGATATTAAAAATACTAATAAAAATTATTATTTATTTCTTATATATCCCTTTTGCTTTTTAGTATATAATTGATTCCTATTATAATATTTATTATATTATTTATATTCGAATTAGCGGGCGTATATTGCGTTATTTACGTTCGTTCGGGCAAGCGGGCTAGTATTGTACGAATTGTATTAACGCTTCAGCGGTAATTATATTGTCAGCTCTTAAATTTTAAATAATCGTTAACGTTTAACTATTAAAATTAAGAAATAGAAAATTAGTATTTACTTAGGTCGGGAAGTAAAGATAATATTTCCGCCGCTTCGTTAGCGAAATTATTATATATAATAAGGAATTGCTTAATTAATTAGCACATAATTTAACATAAGGCCGAAGCGTAATTTATTTGTATAAAGAATTTTATATTAATATTCTTTAACGTATAGAGGGAATGTAGTATTCCGAATTCGGGGTTAATATATAATATTAATTGTAAATTACCTTATAGATACTTTATTATTTTTATTTTGTTAATCTGACTAATATAATACTATTAATAGAAAGCGGCTATCTACCAGTTAATAAATTCGTTATTAATAAAGCCGTCTAGATTTATAGGCGGCGGCGATAATAGCGTAATTAATATTATTATCGTCAGTAGTGGTATTAATAAAAGGGCGTCCCCGGCCTTAATAATTTAGGGATAGTTATAAAATATACGATTAAAGTACGAGGACGGGGCTAACGAAGGACCGCTAATTATAATATAGGAGGAGGGAATAAAAAGGAATTAGTACGGAAAAGGGTAATAGAAAGAGTATTAATAATAAGGCGCATTCTCTTTTAATTCTCTCCCCATCAATTCTCTTTTCTTAATTGTATTTATTTAACTAAAGATATTAAATAAATTGCTAAGCGCAATATTATTCTACAAAATGGTGTTTCCTTGGGCGGAGCCGGATATGCCCACGGAAGACAGTGAAACGTTCATAGTTCCTTCCAAACTTTTTTTTTTTTTTTTTTTTAATACTCATTCGTTAAATTTTTTTTAAATCAAAATTTCTTCTTAACCAAAGGCCGGATTAACTTATAGCCGAGTACAAAATATTTGCCGTCTCTTTCTGATTATTTTGGTACTTTTTTTTTTGAGAGTTAGAGTTATTCGTTATTAAAAAGACTTAGTCGTTTTAAAAATAGGATACTAAAGTTCTTATCGCCTCCAATTTTCTTATCGCCTCCAATTTTCTTATCGCCTCCAATTTTCTTATCGCCTCCAATTTTCTTATCCCCCTAACAATTTAACTTAATTATTTGGGGACTTGGTTATTTGTAGCTACGGTCGCATTTGGAACGGTCACATTTCAATAAACTTCTCTTCGTTTCGACTTTTCTCAACAACTATTCTACTATATAACGTGCATAGGGTACCAAAATGACCGCAAAATTCAGGCGAACATTTTGCATTTAGTTGCATTTTGATGCATGCCGTAGTTGAGAAGCAATACCAATTGCAAACTATTTTGTAGCTTTTTTTGAGCTGCTATTCAAACCGTATCCCGATAATAATACAATTCCCTTTTTAGGCGATCAAAACACAGTGCCAAGAGCGTACATGGGCCTATATGCAAACTGAATTTTTTATATATTGAACTCAGATAGACAGAAATGCCGCTCCTTCTAGTTTCAGCACTTCGATAAGCCTACGTAGTC
Source organism: Neurospora sp. LNF1-1 (assembly GCA_009805225.1). Classification (NCBI taxonomy): domain Eukaryota; kingdom Fungi; phylum Ascomycota; class Sordariomycetes; order Sordariales; family Sordariaceae; genus Neurospora; species Neurospora sp. LNF1-1. Next base: position 36,001 of record RAOM01000137.1, read on the forward strand.
TTATTTACTTAGCTACCTTCGCACGGACYATTRCGTCTCTTTRTACCTRCGGGTCCAAATAGTTATAATATCCCTACTATATTTACCTACTTACCAATTCTAATATTATACTATTTAGACCTATAGGATAAAGAGACGCAGCTATATATAGTAGTAGAGCGGATAGGTACTAATAAATCGGTTGAACGTTTGTTATAAGGGACTAAGCTTACGAATTATAACCTTTGGTATTCTTTTATAATACTTTTAGTAAGCCCGACCTTAGCGCTTTAATTAAGGTAGAAGGATAGGCGTTTTAATGTATATTAGTAGTCTCTTATAATAAACGTTCAACCGATTTATTAACCCCTATCCGCTCTGCTGCTATATATAGCGCAATTCTCTTTATCCTATAGGTTTAAATAGTATAATATTAGGATTGGTAGGTGGGTAAGTGTAGTGGGAATATTATAACTATTTGGACCCGYAGGTAYAAAGAGACGYAATRGTCCGTGCGAAGGTAGCTAATTAAATAAGATTAGTATATTAGTACTTTCCTTTTTCCCTTTCTGTTACTCTAATTACTAATTGTAATAACGTTATTGTTATTATTAATATGCCTCTCGTTTATTTTTATAAACCGCTCTATTAATTAGGAAGGCAGTATATAGGCTGTTGTTAAACTTATTTCAATTTCCCTCGCTTATTTACCGGCCTTATTTGGGGTAAAATAATAGTACGTATTATTATTATTTATAACAAAATATAATAGCGGATTAATATTTTTATTATAATTCTTATATTTATATTCCACTTTATACGTTTAAGTACTAACGAGTATTCGGAAACTGTTAGTACGTAATACGCTTCCTAATATACTACTGTCTATAATAGTACTATTATTACAAATATTTTAAATATTATTCTTTTTAATATATAGTATTAATATTATTTTTACTTATACTATTCGTATTATTTATACCGCCTATAATTTATAGTTGTTAAATGTATTTAACGTTTTAATTTCCGATATTATTGTATTCAAAATAAATTTCTAATTGGAGTTTAGCGTCTTCGTTAATATTAATACTGGTAGGGGAAGCGCTTCGATTATCCATGTATTAAACAAAGGATTATTAAACTTTAAAAGATCGTAAATATTTCGAACTGGCGTTTCCGATATTAGAGCGGGCGGAATTAAGGYAGAAGGCGTATCGAGGAAGCGGAATATATAAATTATATTAAAATAGTAATAATTAGTTAAGAGCTTTTAACGAATAAAGGTATGTAATACTATTTTCAAATCAAACTGTCCGTATTTGTATTTCGAATCTTCGAATATATTTATCTAGTAAAAATGAATAACCCGCTTATTTATATTAATCTCCTAATTAATAAATTAAACGATATATTTGACTATATAAAAAATAATTTTATTAAAAATCTATATTAATAAATAATTTTTATATATAGCCTACCGGAACCTAATCTATATTATATTTAATACGCTGTCGAATTTATTAATTATTAATACCGGAACTTCGTTGTTTTTTTCTACGAAATATTAATATTAATAATAATAATACAATTAATAAATAAGGGCGGTTTTATTTTATATAACCTTATTATATATATTACGTTCGCGGTAATTATAGTATCGATATTAATAGGCTCGTTCTATTTGGGCTCCGGGACGATAAAAGCTATAAAAACTATTTAAGAAGGAATTATTCGAAAAGGAATTATTCGAAAAAGAATATTATACATACGGGTTAACGAATTAATAAATAATAAAGAAAATAATCTTTTTATTAACCATCATTCCCGTTTATTATATAGGATTCGTTTAAATTAGCGAATAGGGAACGTTCGTATTTTATTATCTTCGCTATTTATAATTGCGTCGAATATATCGGTAAAAAGATCTTTATTAATATTATTACCTTCTTTTATTTCTCTTATTTCTTTTTTATTTTTATTTTTATCCTTTTCCTTATTTTTATTTCCCTCTTCCTCTCCCTCTTCCTCCACCTCTTCCTCGTCCTCTTCTTTGTTCTCTTCCTACTCTTATTCCTATTCTTATTTTTAATTTTAATTTTATTCATCTTCTTCTAATTTAATTATAGAACGGGTATTAAAATTTTCGATCGCCTCATAAGGGGTACGATTAAGCAAGATAATTTTCTTAAGAGGGGTAATAGTAACGGTTTTAATTTTAATTATAAATAAAATAATCTTCTTATTAGAAATAATCTTCAAAGGGCTAATAATAGTAATACTATTTTTCTAAATTAGAGTTAGAGTTTTTAAAATAATTTTACAGGCGTTAGATAGTTCAATTATAAAAATTTTCTTTTTAAGAATTAGCTTCTTTAAAACGGGAAAGGAGTCAATAGGAATATTCTTAAGAATAAACTTCCTAAGTACGGACTTTCTAAAAGTAAGAACGGGCTTAATTAGAGGATTTTTGGAAGTAACCTTTTTAGAAGCGGCCTTCTTAGGAGGCTTAGCGGGATTAAAGATATTTACTTTGCCTTTACTTTTCGAAATAATAACGAGAGTCTTAATAATTTTAAAATCGAATTCGAATTCTAATACTTTACGACACCTTTTATATTACTATAGAAGGTTCTTCTTAACAGCGGAGAATAAAGGTTATAAATTATTCGTATAGTTTAAGGGTACGGGCGATTCTCAATTAACGTTAACCACCGAAATATCATTAGTACGGCGCTTCTTTCTATAAGTGGCAATAAAGTAGCCTTAGGGTTAGTTTTCTTTATAGTAATACGAAGTATAATAGTTTACGATAAGTAAATATAAGTGCGCGGTATAAATAGCTTCGATTTTAAATAGATTAATTAAATTGACTCGATTTACTAGATTTGCTAATATTAAATATAACTAGCCAGATAATAGGGGTACGAAGCGGAATAGGCATTTGGCGGTGGATACCCGGAATAGGCGTTTGGCGGTGGATACCCGGAATAGGCGTTTGGCAGTGGGAATGGCTCGGGCCCGGTGGCTATAGTATACATTATTATCAAGAGAACAAAGCGGCCCAGTGACAGAGCCACGATGCTCACTTTCATCGGCTCAACTAACATCACCGACGAAAATAACAAAAACCCAAGGCAACGGGGTAATCATCGTACAGTGCCTGCACATGAAAGATCGGTCTCCAAGGTGTAACCGGATGGAAAGCGACCTTGGATCTATAGACCGAATCAGCCTATCTACTCAAATAAACTGCTTTCAGAGTTACAGCTAACCATCTGCATTATTTTTAGGTTCGCTCACAATTTAACGCTGAATTGTATACTTGCAGTTGTCATTGTACCTCACGGTGTTATCCCGAGTCAACTCCTCCGAGGTCCGAGGAGAGGCATTTCATTGGGACGGTTCCCTTGCACCTTGATAGCCGGCACACACGGCCGGATTGCCTTGCTTCCCCGCCAGGGGAACATCAATCTAAAACTCATACGTCTTGACGACGGTCAGCTTACTCACGTCTCGTTTCCTGTTCGGCACGCCCTATTCGGTGGGGGAAGCGAGGGAGGGAGGGAAGAGCTGGAGAGGATGAAAAGAGATGGCCGCGCGGGTATTCCAATTCTCCGCTTACAGAAGCAAATCGCAAAACCCAATGTTCTCGAATCAGTTCGCGACCAGCTTTCGTAGTACCTTGTTGCCATGCCTCTGGAGGTGAAAGATAGGTCACAAAGAAGTGGAGTCTCAAAGTCCCCGATCACACACAGTGTCTATCCCTTGATCACTCAACTTTCCTCCCATCAGGGGGACTGGACTGGATTCCTTCAGATACACTTTTCCTTCCTACCACTTTTCGCTCTCATCGCTTCACGCATCGCAATGATACACTCCCCATGTACCTGCCTACCTCTACATTAGCTTCCATTATCATCTAACCGCAGCAGTGAGTTTGTAACTTGGCCGAACCCGGGATAAAGATTTCTGATGACGGGATGCCGTGGCCAAACCACCATTTTGGACAAGCCAGTGGGAGGTCCGTTTCGTTTCGAACCGTGAGCGAAGCGGGCTGGCTGGCAAAGCAAGTTGGACGGTTGTCTTGGCGACCCCGAAATCCAGGCCTGTCAGGTCCCTGCACTTTGGTAACGGGTGTGTTTTGGACTTTTGTTAGTAACGATACCAAGAACAATGTAGATTGTATCAGGAGAGACGAACGGATGGACGGGATGGAAGAACCAAAAGGACGGGAAGGTTTTGGTTTCGTCCGTTCCGGCTTGATAGTGCGCATCCCGTGTTCCTGATTGGGCAAGGAATTAGTTAAACCGCTTAGACGCATATCGCAGTATCAAATAGGACGAAAGATTGTAATGAAACTTTATCGCTGAACCCCTCGCTTTATAACATACCGAATGAGTGATGATGACATCTTGCTCGAAAGACATCAAATCCGACCGACAGGTGTCCTCTCGCAGGCCTTGAGGTTTGCAGGAGCCGGACGACCAGAATTTATATGGTATGCAATTGAATGAGGGTACCAGGAGGTGTAAGTCGACCTTCTTTCAGGCCAGTTGATCTGCCTGAACTTTGTTGCATTATCCGGGCATCTTTACTGTAGTGTACCTCCCAAATTCGTCAACAACGTGCGGCATCCAGAAAAAAGTGCCTACCTCTGCCTGGATGGGAGCTGAGGCAAATCAAGGCACGTTATGGCCGAGAATCTGATAAGCTGGCTCTTACCGGTACCATGCGGATCGGTCTGTGCGGGAAGAACAAGCTGATGGACATTTACAGCTTGACTACAGCCCATTTCGATGAGCTCACCATGTACGATTAGCAAGTACCTGCCCGCATAGGTAAGGTTGCGGGGCGTCGGGCGTGGACGGGCGGTGTGGTTCTATTAGGTCTGGGGGTACCATCCTGGCCCCCTGTAGCTCTTCCCTTCGATCGTTTTTGGGTGGGAACCCTTCCGATCGACAAGCCACACCACACCCAACCACGACCCACGGTGAACCACCTCCAAAGACTTAATACCGAACCATGCATGTGTTTAGTTCCTTCCAATCGCTCTGGATTGACAATTGCCCAACTTGGAGACAGACTTCTCACACCTGGCAACCGTGACAGTCCATGACAGGTCCGCCCACGGGCTGCCAGTGACGGCTGCTGTGGAGGGCGAGAGGTCAGTGTAGGTAGGTACCCAGGCGACAGGTACCAGATACTGAGGACACCTAAACCTATGGCCGCTGTGGGAGGCTGAGCCAGATTCATCTTTTGACGACATGTACGTCCCGCTAAGATGCTTCTATTTCCCAAGTAGAGGTACGTACCAGTCCCCTCGCCTGCAGCTGTGGTCACCCTCGAACCTCAAGCACAATCTTGCTGATGGGGAGCTTGATGTTGCTCCCGAGCAAAGGTATCTTCATCCCTCAACGTCACCACTAAACCATCACAGAACGTTTCGTCTGACAGCACACAGCACATCTACAACTTCATCTACGAGCGCCTTGGGGCTGTCCAGATAAGTTAGCCAAGCCCTATTCCTTCAACTGGATCCGAGGGCTCCGTGTTCTACCTGATATCAGCATCGGCGTGTCTGATGCGGAAAAATACATCCTGTTCCTCGATATACCCAGACAAGGCAGGCATCTGCAGAGCATCAGTCTGACTTGATGGGAGGAGGGGGGGGGGGGGGCAAATAGCAAGTAGGTCCAGGTATCTGCTCCTGAGCGCGCCTCATGTGGCAGGCTTGGTACTACGTGCATATGTAGGCATATATTATCTCCTTCCCCCACCCTTTATATCTTTTATAGCTCGAGCTTGTGCTTCGGAGGGGCAACTTGTTCTGTCCTTGTCGGCTCCGACCACAGCTAGGGCATCTAACCTAACCTACATGACAATTGTTGCTTCGGGCATGCCTTTCATAAATTCAGTGCAGCACTACCTGCAGTCATACAATTTTCTTAGTCCCTATTTAAACGGACCTCCGCACCCTCTCCCCACTGCTTAGCTTTCGTCTTTTGTCTTGCTTCTTACCCATTCAGTCACACTCGCTTTACCCGCTCGATTCTGCAGTCCACTCCGTCTTCTATCGGGCTGAGGCCATAGACTAAGCTATCGGACACTGTCCCGTCAACAAACTCATCACAATGCCTCCGCAAGCATTGAAGGCACCAGCCTTTTGGTGCACCTTATGTGGAAAGAAGTTCACTCGCAAAGAACATCTTGAGCGACACATCCCTCACCGTAAGTGCCCCCAGTCACTTTGGTTGCCCGCAACAGCATCGAACCTTACTGACCCTTCGTTCAGACACTGGCTTTAAGCCGTACAGCTGCGACCAGTGCTTTATGTCATTTGGCCGTCAGTGAGTATTACCCTCTGCTTTCTCGGCCCGTAGCTTTGCTGATACGCCTTTCAACAGGGATTTACTCCGACGACACCAGGCCATCTACCACTCACTCCCAGACGGCTTGGACCCCATTCCTTCCCGAGCCGGTTCGCACAAGCCGGACATCGCCTGCCAACCCTGCCACAAAGCCAAAAGTGGGTGCGATAAGGTAAAACCGTCGTGTGGGTCGTGCGAAAAGAAGCGTATTCCATGTGTCCCACGCGACTCCAAGAGGACAGTAAAGAAGGAGACCCGGGCCAGGCGTTCAGCAGAGCCGCAACCGCCTGCTTCGCCCGCTCAACTCCCTCTACCTGCTCTACCCGCACAAGATGAGCACAACCACTCGGAACCTGTCATGGGAGCGTCTCTCGAAGCATTGATTGGTGACGCCGATGCGTACCAGCCCCAGCTGGATCTGCAGCAAGGAACGGGATCACAAAGCTCGTTGATCCCAGGACTGCCTTTGACTGGAATTCCGGCTCCTGGAGGCCCCTTTTCCATGAACGACTTTGATTTCCCCAATCTTCACTACGACGGTTTCGAAGGCTACGATGACCCGATTCAGTCGTTTAATCCAAAGGAGGCGAGTCTCGGGTCTCAGAATGACCCTTTCTTGAACATGTCTGACTTGAGTCGGAACTCATCCATCGACATCAACTTGGAGGACTTTAACGGGTTCACGGACATGAGTGGGTTTACGGGCTATGACGGGTTCACGACAGTTGACAACACCCACCAGTCACTTGCAGACCACCATGAGGAGGGTTTCAAACATTTCGGGCAAAACAACGGCAGCGCCTCCGCCCAGCACAGGGACCATATGCCACAGCAGATGGTGCCAAAGAAACTAAATGCCCTCCCCCGACACCTAGGGGAATTCCCGCAGTCCAGGCAGAACAAAGAAAACGCCATCCGCTCGCCTGGTCAACATCAAGACGCTTTCCATCACTTCGGGCAGATTAACGACAACTCCACCTTCGCACCTGCCGTACATCAACAGGTTTTCTCTCATTTTGAGCCAAATAACGACAGAGTGATCTCCTTACCTCCCACGCCTCATCAAGATTTTGCTTTGGTGTCTTCTTACGGTCTGCTCTCACCGGCCAAGACTACCCCCTCTCCTCCACCTTCGGGCTCTTACGCTCAACTCGAGGGAGACAAACCGGCTGCCACAAGATCGGAAATTCAGGCAGCCCTCAACGAGCAATGGAAGGCCCACTTCGGCAACGACCCCCGTTCTGAGGAACTTTTCGAAACGGTCTTCAAATTTATCTCAGCCCAACAGGATCTATTAAATAAGAGCGGCATTTTCCAGCGCATGCCGGCCCTCTAAATTCATACCGGGCACACACGCATATATATAAGGCTGGCTGGCTGGCTGGCTGGCTGGCTGGCGGGAAAAGACGGCGAAAAGAGCGTTTTGTGATTCATAGACAGCGAATCTTTTGATGGTTTCAGGAAAAAAACCATCTGTTTTGCATACCCATTTCACTTTATCATGTTGGGGAGTCAGGTCACCACTGAAATTTTTTTAATTTTTTTGTTTTTCATGATTGCATTGGTTGATGCCCTGGTATGACCAGGACGGGTATCAGATAAATTGCCTTTCTATCTGTTTCGAGTTTCAAGTTTCGAGTTGCTTTGTACTCCTGTCCTGTTTGTCTCTGTGTCTCTGAGGGTTGTTGTGCAAGCTCGATCTGGGAAGGAGCTGTGCAGCGTGCCTTCCAGTTTCACCTACCCACCTACCTGTCTTTGTGCTCCTGTCGATTTGCCAGACAGATACACGAACGCATACACACATACACACACACAACCCAAAATAGCAAGACAAGACATCGATGTGTTGCAAACGAAAACGTGGGGGATAGATTAGATGATGTTGCCATAAGCTATTGCTATGGGTTGGATATTTTCCGAGGTTGTGCAAAACACAAAGCACAAAGCATGGATTAGGTTGGACTGGGTTGGGGTCGGTGAGAGCCTGACCCCTGAGAGGCATGGTGACATGGTGACATGGTTACAATGATGATGAGAGGCAGGACAAAGACAAGACAAGCTTAGGGCAGGACAAGCTTAGGGCAAGACAAGTCAAGGCACGGCAAGAGCACGATGGAGGCTATCCCGTGGCAGATCATCTAGCGAAAATCAAGAGAACCAATTTGTTCAAACACCATGTAGAAAATGGCAGCAAGGCCAGGTACAGCTGAGCGCCAGCAATCCCAACGACCGACCTCCCCCTTTGGAAATGTTGCTGCTGCTGTACTCATCATCATCATCATCATCATCATCATCATCATCATCATGTAATGAATATCCAGTCCTTTCAGTTAGCAAGCTCGCACTCGCATTATCTCCGATAGACAACCTTGCAGGCTTGTTTGTAGAGGGTAGCCCAGTCCAGTCCCGTCTAACCGTGGGTGTGAGATTTCAGTAGCCAAGCTCGTCAAGTCAGTACGTACATCATTGCAAAGTGTAGACAGATCCAATACTGCAACTCAGCAAGTGAGTGACCTTGGTACATAAGAAACTTGGGTTACACACATGCATTTTGCTTTTCTTTTTCTTCTTCTTTTCTTCCTTGTGTTGTGTGTATGGTGTAACACAACCTGTAACAACCCATTGTCATCATGGAACGGTCTTTTTTTTTTTTTTTTTTTTTTTTTTTTAAATGGCTGGCTTACTTTTCCGAAGTTCCAGAATCCATCCCACGTAAGAGTTGGTAGCGCGGTTGGAAATTGGCAGTGTGTAGGTAAGTTTGGTAATGCGTAATCCCGAGGTTACAGTGTACCTGGAGGTTGAGAAGGGAGTAAGGACATGTAAGCGCAGGCTTTAGCCGCGCCAGTTTTGAAATTTTTGTCTGTAAAGTTTGAGTTTGTTGGTTACGAAAGTGATTGTCAGCAGCGGCAAGTTAATACCGAGCACTATCCGAAGTTGCTGGATGAAGAGGGGGTATTGGTGATGCTCGTGAAGGGAAAAGGGAAAATGACTGGGCTGTTGACATGGATCTTTGGCACGACCACTGACTTCCAGGATCGGAGTCTAAAGAGGCTACTGTTAATGGCTACTGGGTTAGGTTATAATTGCCCATGAAGGCTTTCATAAAACGTGGAGCAAGAAACTGTTTGGATAGGTGTGCTGTTGTGCTGGTTTGATGCGCGCAATCATGGTTGACGTAATTCCCATGCACTGGCTTCCAGTCGATGAGACGGTGTCAGATTAAGCTTCAAAAAGTCCGAGCTTAGCTTCCCTTGATCCCTTCAACCTCGAGGAAGCCATGTCGATCGCCCCTCATCCAATGACACGGAGACGAAGGTGAAAGACTGGGGGCCTGCAGGGAGGTGTAGTGTATACCCCTGTCTATCAAAGCACTTGTAAGTGGAATACCATTCTTGACCAATCCGATGCCAGAGGATTAGGGAAAGGGGACAGAGGCTTAGGGAGAGGGTGTGAATCGGATCGTAACGGTTGCCTTTTCGGGATTAAACCGCTGCACGTGTAATCTGGACATGTTCAGACTGTGTGTGTGCTGCCTCTTTTACCCTTCCACGATAGTACATGGTACATGGAAACGGCCCAGCCCAATCAGATGCTTCCAAAAGCGAGGGAGGGTGGCCAGACAATGTGTCCCTGCGTGTTGGAAAAGACGGGAAACATATTGCGGTTCACACTCTCGGTTGCCATCCACTGGGAAGTCTGTGTCGGACAACCCTTGATAAGGCTTGCTCTTGTTCGTGCTACTTGGTCGGTGCTGGTGGGTAGAGGTAAGGTGTATCAATGTGTATGGGAGGGAGGGATGAACGCGGGATGATACCGAAATCGCTAGGGCTTCTTCAGCCCCAATACCTGGTCGTCGCTCGGGGGATCAACCCTTTGTGCGAAGGAGATGATATGTATTAGCTGCGGGAAATAAGCTGGGTATGGTAGCGGAGGGATACGAGACCAAGGAGTAAACATGCGCATATCCGAGCTAATATGCGACTAAACGCAAATGCTCGAGGGAACCAAAAATATGAAGCGGGAAATCAACCCACGGTCTTGGTCATTGGGAAAGGTATTTACTTCCCGCTCTAGGCGGGATTTTACCCTTCCGAGAGACAGGAACCGCTGCCGTGGACATGGTATGCCTATCCACTTAACAAACAATGTTGGAGAGACACGGTGCTTGGTGTTTCAAAAAAGGCCAATCGGATAACTGATGGAATCCGCTTCAAGATGGCAGACTTACCAGGCACTGTCCTCAAACCCAACTACGGATACCGTCAACTCAGAAGCCCAAGTCCATCATACTCAGACTCTCGGATAGACGTCCTTCCGCTAGCCTAGCATACCCGATGGTCAATTTCACCGTCCAGATCTCGCAGTAGAAGTATGGGTATCGCCTCGTTTTTCGACAGCCATTGACAGTTTTTGCTTCGTGTAGATCGGTTAGCTATCTCTTCGCGATGCGGTCCCATGATTGCTTCGTCCCCGGAGGCTGATGCTTTGTGCAAGGTGAAAACTCGCTCGAGAAGGCCGGAGAAGTGCCGAAGCGTACCACAGAGTGGATGATATTGCATGAGTGATGACTGTAAGAGGCTCTTTCTGGCGGGGTTGACGATGGACCAAGCCCCAAAGGAGCGGTGTTGGCTCATAGTGTCTTCCGGATTGTAAGCTTTGATCCGAGATGATAGAGGTACGGCGGGCGCTTTTTTGGATCCCGAGGGAGCACGGCATGTACTAGTCATGGGCAGCATGCTGTCAATGCTGGTCTCCCTGGTGCGCATGCAGACCGGAAGGCCGGGAACTTTGCACAAGGGATGGGTTACCCTCGTCGTCGAGGGAGGCTATGAGGCACTCGCTGAGTCCCAAGCCGTGAATTTTGTGCCTGTCGTGACTTTTCTGACGTGGGGTATCGAGAAGATCAAAGAGGCCGGCTGCGGGTGCGGGTGCGTACGGGGAGCACAACAGACGATAACACACGGCCGTAAATCCGCAAACCTTGTGAAGTGTAGATGCAATGATGCAGTGATGGTAGACAGCAAAACTCCATGAGGCGGCAACCGTGTGATTTCCTTTCTTATTTTACGCTCGTGTTATTATCGTGGTCAGGGTGGGCGCGGGCCACAGGCTAAAGTCGCAACGAGGCTGGCGAACCATGGTTCGGGGACCTGGATAGGGTATCGGCGCATATTGCTTGGTGCTTTGTCGATCTGCCGTGAAGACAAGGGAGACGGATCTCGACGGCGTGGTTGCTGGGTGCTTTCTTCATCATGTCTGCGAACCATTAGCGGCTCGTAGCTTGGCGGGAATATCTCATGTTTTGATTGTTTTAGATTGTATTATTGGCATCGGAATGCGCGATTTGTTGCTGCCATCGGGCGACCGGGCTCAGCCTTCGGAGGGGGTCGAGGGGCTCGAGATTCCGCTGGTTGCTTAAATCGGTCAATGGAATGCAGCTAGATGTAGTGCAGAAGGCGGGATTATGGATCGTACGTGCCTGTTTCTGATCAGGGCTGCACGATTCCGCGATACTGCAGAAGGAAAAGCGAGGAGCTGATGGAAGAGTTGGACTGGTGTCAAAGACTAGGAGGCGAGTAAGGCAATAACACGAGGCCCTACAGCAGCCCAGCCCAGCGCTAGCGCAGCCTTATTAAGCCCTATTACCAGCTACAGTTCAGCCCTAGGATTGCCAATGCGCTAGCCAATTCAGTGCAAGAACTGCCCACCTTAACAGCAAATAAGCTTTGGAAAAGGTCACCGTAGTAGCGCTAGCTTCCGGGGACTCGACGTCACATTCCCGTCCCCTCCAATTCGACAAAGGAGCTGGAGTGTAAAGGCTGAAGGCGGCCGTGATAATCCCTCGATTGCTCATGCTCAGCTCATTCTCTTCGCTATCAATGCTTTCCCCGCAAACCCCCATCTTGGCCTTGCAGCGGTCAAGTTACCGTGAAGCCTATACACTCACTCGACGACAGTCAACCAGTTAGATACCTCATAGCGACCAAAGACCGGACATCCGTGGGGATCACAGATAGTATTGCTCCCGCGGCTGGAGTCCATCTCTTTGGTTCCCGGAATCGGATGTTACCCATATCGGCATTTTCAACATTTCCATCATCACTTGGATGCCGATTAACAGCCAGTACCCAGCACATTAGGCGTCTGGTATTTGTTTCAGCCTGCCACTGCAGCGGAAAAAAGTCCGCACCTTCCTGTCTCGGATGTTAGGTTGACACGGTTACGACCTGAATACTCTTTTCGTTCACTACAACCTTGGCCGAACCTTTCCACGGCAGATAGTGAACACTAGAAGAACAGCCGCCATCCCGAGATTCGCACCAAGACATCAAGCCACAATATTATACAATAAAGAAGAGCTAGAACAGACCAATCTCAGTGTCTGCCGAACGAGTACGACGGATCTCTAATCCAGTTCCTGATTACTTGTTTTCAGAGCTACTGTATCACTCGCAAGCGTAGACGGATCCAATGGTCGACTAAGGAACGGCAACTTTCCCATGGCCCCGGGGATGGACCGGCAACCATGTGTCAAAACATCAAGAGACTGGGCCAATGCAACGAGTTCCTGCAGTCTGTATTCCAGGGGGGTTCGTTCGGCTAACTATGTTACGATCGAGAAAGCGTGGAGGTGAAAATAGCGAGGCCGAGAAAGGTACAATTGACGACGAATGGAAACTCCGCGAGTTTCAGTTCCGTCTACAACATGACATTGTACCGACTACTCGTCTACATTCCTGTTCTCTGGTCACTCTGTCAACAGGCGAAGATGCACTTGCCATTGCATAGGTATGTACTGAACGAGTGACGGAATGATTGGCCAACTGAATCTGAGTTGAGAGGGCAGTTGCTCTGGGAATCAGGAAGTTGCGCCTCATGTCAGCGTATCACACCCTCACTTACACCGTAGCGCTTTCCCTCTAACACCATTTGAAGCAAGAACTGAACAAGTGAACTTGTAGGTATGAGCGAGGATGAGCACAACGAACATGAAAGTAACTCACAGACATAAGCTACTGCCCTTTGCGCGCCAACAAATTTGTGATTTCGGAATAAGTATTCGTTGGCAACAGCACAGCAGCCACAGCAGAATCCTCCTCCTACGTTAGAACTTCATGGACTGGACGGCAATGACACCGTCATCTCGAACGTCAGTTCATAGCCGCACTTTCTTTATGTTTTCCTGCTCCGTTCTCAAAGGAAAGGAATAACCTCGAATGCTTGAAACTCCATCCCACTTGAAGAGATATGCCTGGGTGAGAGGTAGGGACGAGTGTCCTGTCAACACCTTCCCTTCACAATGCGAGAGACCAGAACCCAAGATGTATCCTCTGTTAGTGTAACGAACTTCCTAGGTACATACTAAAATTTGTCCCTCTACTACCCCTCTTAACAGAAGATGATGAGAAGTACTTCTCTCCTTATTGAAAGCTTCGTTTTCTGTAACGCGGACCGGAGCAGTTGTCGTACTTGAGCCAATCCTGGCCCCGACCGCTTGAACCTTCACACTTCTCCCTCACCTGATGGGTATGTCGCAAAAGAATACACACAGCTTAAATCCGCAAAACACGTCTGAAAACTCAAACCTTACTTACTGCAGAAGAACATTAGGTTCAAAAAACCGAGGTATGCCGATCCACAACCCAGAAACAACCGAGTGTTCGAGTTGTACGAATGTCGTCTCCAACCACAACACTCATCCAGAGAGTGTGGGAATCAGGCATCCTCAAGATCTTACTGTCCGCTGTCATCACTGGCCACACTCTTCCCCACTAGCAGCACACCGCGCCACCCCCAGTTTGAACCGTTAGCGGCAATGGTTCTTACTTGCCTTAGTTCTCCCCGAGCGGCCGCCACCTCCACTATTCTGGACCAACGACATCAGTGATCGAACTGTGGCGGCCAGCCGGTCTGACTGGCCGTACTCCCTCAACTCAGTAAGCTGATCTAGCAGGTTTCCGTCCATGGTTGATCGAGGAAGATGGGTGGCTGCGACGACAGATGTGGCGCCCATGGGCAACCAAGCCGTTATCTTGAACATGGGGGCTTCGCTTGATGTCCACATCGAGTTGAGCCGCTGACGATGGGTATGTATTGGTGGAACAGTGAGATCGAAGCGTGTGGGTGTGAAGAAGAGTCCTCCTAGCGTCTACTCCCTCCCACGTCGTCTCTTTCCTCTACCTGCCAAGATGTAGGTTCAGTGACGAAGCCTCAGCATGTGACTTCTTACCACTCAGTGGGGTGTCTGGTTCGCACACCATCCACCGCTCTCATGAGATGGTTAGATAAATGGCGCCTGTAAGGTACAATCTCCTGATACTACCCACTAGTTCGGTCCGCTCTACTTCTACAATCTCACTCCATGAGACATACAACTACAGTAGACCCCGCTGACATATCGCTATCCAGGCCTCGCGGGGGAGCACGAAATCTAGCAAACGAGCTCCGACCTCGAACTCACATCAAACATTCCGATTTGGACGCACTGACACAGCATGTTGGCCATTGTCCTACAAAACACCAAGCACGCAAAGCAGGTCAGCAGTGACACAGTGAGCACGATTACGAGTGTACCAACCACCATGCCAAATGTCCGGCGTCGCATCACGAAATACTACTTACCTGTTTGCAACGGAGTACGAACCCTACCCAAGGGTAAGCCCTCTTCCAATCATCCACGACTCCGAGTATAAATCTCGGGATGGCGTCCCCACGTGCCCGCCGCCCTCCTGCGGATGGATGGAAAGCTGTCTGACCAAAGGGTTGGCTTTCAATGGACCAAGTCTACTATACCTGAGGCAACAAACCCTCCACTAGACGTCAGAGAACGACTTGTGAGGCTTCCTCCCCACTCAGCCTCTTCCTGAAACACTGCGTCATGTTGAGTACACTCCCTCGACACGCACGCGTAGCTGCAGGATCGAGTGCCAATCCGACATTCCGAGTATCCGGGATGCCTTCTAGAATAGAACACACTGGCATATGTGTGTCTGTCAGCCACTGTGTTTGTGCTTCTGTGACACCGGAAAGGAACTATCCCGGGAAGTCTCACTCAACTACGCCTGCCTGCTCTTGATGAAGATGGTCATCGAAGCGAAGGTTGATGTTCACGCCTTCTCGTCTCCTCCCTTTGCTGACCGTCATCCATCATCACCAACCGTTCTTCCAATGGACTCAGGGGCAAAAATAACAACAACACTCCCGCTGACATAGCAGAGGAGTACCCCCTATCTTCGTCTACCTACGAACCTACCTCTACCTCCACTCACCTACGCCGTAGACTAACCTTAATCACCACACCCATTCGGGTAACCCCGATCTACGGTACCCGAGATGAAGAAGAGGGTGTGCGAATACGGGAAGCAACCATTCTACCCATGCCAAGGAGAGTTCTAGAGTTCTGGAGTCTTACCACTTATAGTGGTTAGGGCTGGAATTAGAGGAGATCTCGAAGTGACATAGATAACAGCGCTTATGGGTGTTTGATATGTAGCGGTAACGGGGCATCTTTCCCCGGTCGCCGCCGCTCCGCTACAGCGAGGATGAGGCGAGATCTGTCGGATCTTACTTGCGCTTTGAACCGTTTTTACTTCACCGGTTATGATATCTTCCCTAGAACAACTTTTGGTTCTCCACGGACATGCAATTAACGAGAAAGAGAAGGGGGTCCATGAAACATCGTTGTTGAACATCCTCACTTGTCGGTTATCCACTTGCCACTCACGGTTCTTAGACGCATTTATTGTCAGCTGCATTGTAATTCACCTGTGATCCCTTGTCCCAAGCCCATTACAAAAATAAAACCATCAGTTTATCATCATACGAAGCCTCAACCCCCCTCGCCCGGACCGATCTCCGTCACTTTCCCGGTAAGCCAACGCCGCTTACGCCACGCCCGCATCGGCGCTTACGCCGTTATAAAATCTAGGCAGCCGACAAACACACCTACCCTATCTACCGTGCCTACGCCACTAAGCCGCCCATCCGAACCGGATTAAACAAACAAATGGGTAGGAATCCGCTTCATCGGCCGGTATTTGAATATGTGAATAAGCTGCCAAGATCTATCTGCTTGATAAGGAGATCTGGGAGCTATTTCTGGCATGTTCTGGACCAAGAGGTTACGATCACCGCGATGAGGCGGCTGGCTGCCGGGACCGTTATCAGATTCAGATCTTCACTTACACCTAACTCAACGGTGGACATGACCAGAGATTTGATCCCTGTTAACCATGGTTTAGGTATGACATGACATAAATGAGATAGAACCACGCTACGGAGAATTTTCACCTAGACACACATGGCATAGATGGCATGATTTGATAGGTATGCAGCCAAGGGATGACAGGAGAAAACAAAAATCAGTGATGGGCAGGAGTCATGCCATGCGCGTAATAATTGACTATCTTGACGCGCGCTATTGGGAAGGAGCGATGGTGCAACGGCAAAATAATAAGGAAAATTTTTTTTTGGAAACAAGGAAATAAAAAGCAAAGAAAAATAAGAAACTGAATTATGTAGATCAAAAACAGTCGCAGACTCAACGCGGAAGCGCCACTCCACGGAAAACGGCCAGCCCGGCCCGGGCGCCAGGTTATCTCTCCGCGGCCGCGTCGCATTTCGGTACCCGGACCCTTCGCCGTCGCGGAAGGTGCTTCTCGCAGCCGGAAAACGTTAACGGTTTCCTTTCCTTCTTCTGCATTGGCAAAAACCCCCTTCATTCAACCCCGCCTTGTTCTCACTCCGCCTTGACCTCCATTTGACGGTTGTCTCAATGATGTCAATCCTCCCCTTCTTCCTTGAATCTCAACCGGTCCTGAACAGGTTTAAACGCCAATATTGGAACCCAAGACTTGCCAACGGCAACAACACCGCCCGCGCCGGAACGCAGTCCGGCGGGCCAGTTATCACCAGAGCGGATCCCTTATCAACTGACTGATAAACACTGGATAAGGAGAAGATGTGCACAGGGCAGATCCAGTCGTTCGTAGTAGTGCAGTAGTGTCCCCCATCAAACCTGCATTGGTGTATCAGCGCATGGAGAATATTGCTTTCGTTGTGTGATCGACAGGGTGCGTTGCTACCCTACCCTACCATTACTGACGGCCGCTAGAATTCCAGACCACCCGAGCCACCTTCTTCGACTTCCACTGTTTGGGAAGTTGGGAAATGCTACAGAAGCGTCATTCCTTGCCGTTTTGAGACGAGCTGAATCTGAAGCATTGCAGCGTAGGACCCAACGACAGACTTCAACCCAAAACAGACCTCACATCATGACATAGGTAGATGATGGAACCCAAGCGTCACTCCCTTTCCCTTCTGGACAAAAGAAACACATTTTCAGCTGTAGATTCCCCAGCCCAAGACGCCATGCTACCATGCTACCCAGAAAGATCTAGACGGACCCAAGCATATCCAGATCTCACTTTCCAATCAACCATGTGGGACCCAAACTTCCAAACATGGCGACGGCTGGGGATCAACATGGCTGAAGCTGAACAAAACATTACACAGAGTGAAAGAAATGGAAGGCTTCTAATGACAACCTGCCACGACAGCAAGGGCCTGGTGGCCTGGCGTGGAAATTGCACCGCCCATCAGAATTGAAGACACCCGGGAGTGTGAGAGTATCAGACTTGCTGATTGACAGACCCTCGGGGTATATTTCCTGGCTGTTTCTTCTTGTTGAATGAAGTACGTACGTCGGTATTCAGTGCGAGCTATCTTACAGTAAGTTCATTAAAACAGAAGCGCACGCAGGCTGGGTAGGTGGCTTGATAGGTGGAGGGGCTCGAGGGGTAAACAGACACTGCCTACCTTCTAGTTGTTTGGTAGAAAAGTATTAGGCCGACCTAGAAGCAGCTACCACGCGCATTTTGGTGTACAGGTGATTTCTTTCGGTTGTTGTCCAGGATTGTGAAAGTGTTCTCTAACGACAGTGCAGTGGGCTGACCGAATACAATCAGTACTTGCCCTTTGACCAGTCGCTGACTGACAACTCGGATAACTGCACACCTTGGAGATACCTTCGTTACCAACATGACGGAAATAAGAATACGAAACGGCGTAAATAAGCAGTTATGCGTGGCTTGCTTAGTGTTGTTAGTGTGTGTGGGGGAGGCTTAACCTGAAGTCAATCATTTCCCCCTTCTGAAGGCTCGACCGCACAACCACATATGACTTGGTACCCGTGACTGAGAGAGATACTGATGATTACCTCCTCTCTGGGTCCCAAAAGATGTGTCTCACAGCACATCTAACGGACCAGTTGGATGCTGTGCTGCTGTTGACTTGTTCTCAAAGTCACGGAAACCGGTGTCATTCTCAGCAAGTACCTCGACATTTGGAAGAAGTAATTTCTGCTTAGGGGCTTGCTAAATACGTTATTGGATGTGAGCCGAGGCTCGCCTTGAAGGTCGCTGAGGGTGTAATCAACTTAACTAGTTCGGCGTGGCGGTAGCCGCGACGGCTCGTTCCGCCGGTTTCCCTATTCTTGATACAACTCTGCAACACCTGCCAAGAGTGCTGGTGTGCCCATGGCCTACATGGAGTGTAGTACAGAGTAAGCAACTTTGCGAATCAACAGTGGACGTAAGACGGGTAACAGGAAGCTCCCCTTTACGGAATAATTCGGACTGCGGCTGAGGTGTGCCAGCCCAGCCTGACGTGAGAGGGTTGTGTGTCTAGTTCGTGGGGTGTCAAGTTGAGTAGTCGTTTCTTGGTGGACCAGTAAAAATATGTGCCTTATTTACCCTTATGCGAGGTCACTCATCGGGAATATGTTTTGTGCAACGCCCAGCTTCGTGGTGATGGCCGTCCTTCGAGAAACACTAAACTGAAAAGCCGTAGTCATCTCTGAATAATAACAAACGCTCTAAAGACCTACCTAGCAGTGGTCAGGAAAATCAGATGTTGGAGTGTTGTGATAACAGCCCGTTGTTACAGGTGTCTAACTTACATTTCCCTACACTAGAGCTTGGCTCGCATGCCATAGGGCTGTGCTTGGTAAGGATCTTCACCCACCTTGAAGAAAGAAAGGGTTTTGTGGCTTGCGCATCAACCAAAGGTACATGTTGCGTTCTGATACGAGGCCACTGATGCGCAGCGGTACCCAATCTGGGGTGGCTCTAGCCGTGTCTGGTAGTGTGTATTCCAATCATTGACATCAGCATCACCTGATCCAAAAACATCATCAGCTCGGAACTGACATGTTGGCGCAGACGGAAAATATCCTGAAAGAGAGTGGATTGCGACTTTTTGTATCACTGATCTTCATTTTGCCAATGAATGTTGCTGTCGAGATAGGACGTGGATAACAGAGAGCCCCATGGTCTTGAGGAAAGACACGGCATCTGGAAGAGATCCCGCGCTCGCACCTTTTGCAGCTGTCTCTCCCTCCGGAAGCCAGTATTGGTGAGCTCATCGGGCTTGTTTGCCGCCTTTAACGGAGGCCAATCTAACTGTTGATGGAGTCCATAGCAGTATGCAAAGACGGCCGGGTGTTGTGGATGTGGCTGACCTAGAGCTGGCGTGCGACTTGGTGCCCTTTGACAGTCGCGCGGTCGCATTACCCCAGCGTCATCGTATCTGATATCAAGGCCTCTACCGGTCGCGAAGGCAGTGATCCTCGGTCCCGAAAGCACTCTTTACGTGACCTAAATAGCGCCACGAGCTGCAAGATGAGCATAAGCTCAAGGTGTAGGGTTGAAAGTGCCAGACTCTTGCAGCATTGGCGTTTCTGTTCAAGGGCGCTCGGTGTGGGGTATGATACCCGTATTGGTTGATAAGAGACCGGAAGGCTTCCCGTCAGCTCAAGACTCAACATGTATCAGATATCTGCCGGCGAATTGGTGGGCTCTGGAAAGGGTGTTGTCTTTGCACCTCACCCATGGTAGAGCTTCGAATCGTCGGCGCTCGCGCTCCAAACGTTGCATCAGAGGCGGTTGAGGCTGGCTTGTATATGTCTTTCAAGGGCACAGCAAGGCCCAGTTGATATGCCCAAGTTGGAAACAATGGAGGTCTAGAGGTCTAGAAGCTCTCGGATATGTCTCGTTTCTCGCGGTAAGCCCCAAAAGTCGAGACTCCTGGGCGAATGGTCAGAAAGAGGGCACATCGTACCATGGTGATTGTCCCAAATAGGTATTATGATTGTTGTGCGCCATCTTCTTGATGAAATAATGGTTGTGCTTATGTAGAGCATGTTGCGACATTGCCGACATACATAGCCCCGCACAATTCTCGTCACACTCGTCGCACACTTGCTCTCTGTAGCCGGAGATGTCAAATCGATGACAGCGGGGAATCCGGGGGCCAAGATGCCTGTACACTTGGGCTTGGTGTGATTGCAGCTGGACATGCACGTGTATCGAGGAGTATAGGTTGTGGATGGGCTATCTGTGGATGGGCTATCGTCCCGATGTTGGCCTTGTCGGTCGCCGTCTTCGATCTCTCGTTGTGGGTTTGTGTAACCGGTGGTAATGCGAGTTCCACGGCATCGCGCACTGCAAAGGTCAGCTTCTATAGGCCAAAGGACGAATGGAGGACGATAACAGCAGCGAGCGTACCATTTGGCCGAAGCGATATTGAATGGGTACCTGGTTGGCGGCATTGATGCTGATGTGATGCTGTATCGGATATTGCGGTGTGTCCAGTCCAGTGTCAGGGCTCTGCCTCCCGCCGAGGTGCGAACGTAAACCGGTGTCGCTTTCTTGTGTGCAATCGCTTTCAAGGTGGGAGGAGAAGTCGAGTAGGGCGACGAACAAAAGGTACGAGAGACAGCCGGTGGAGGAAAGTAATCGGAAGAGTAAGCCCGGGCCTGGAGGGAGACAAAATGGTGGGGTTGCAACCCAGCCCACGCTAAGGCGGTGTATCGCTGAAGCAGGTTTGACTTTCGCGGGACATCGATAGCTGCTCTTGCACCACCAACTCCAGGTGGACTGCCATCATCGTGCAACGTCAAGATGACAGTGTCGTCTTTCTCCATGGGGAACGGATACTTGCTGAAGACATCTACGATTCCTTGAGGGGTTTCACTGGGCGCCACTTCTACCATCAAAGACTCTCCATTCGTTAAACCCGACTTCGTAGAGAAATAAGGATATGGGTAGAGCGATGTATTGGTTATAAGGATACTGCACTGTTACGCTCCGATAAACATGCAATAACCCTGACCACTGACCACTGAACCCGCAGACCCGCTCCTTTGTGCCCCGCCTCCCCCACCCTAATATCACCTGATCTATCCTGGAATAAGCATTGGCAGGTGCGGATCTCATCGGCATTCAAATCTAGTATTAAGAGCCAGAGTGATCGCAAAAATTATCATGATCCTGCCTGTTCTTTCCAAAAGACAATGTCTGGTCCAAATAAAGTCGCCAAATGGTAGAGTTTAATGGCGGGCGCTAGGAAAGAGCTAGCGCAGATCATTGTGCGTATCGTCTGATTGGCTATCAAGGACAAACGAGTTCCTAATCAGGAAGGAACCAAGGCAGGGAGGGAGGGGCTAGCGTTGGAAGAAGTGGGGTCAAGATGGCATCTTTTTCTTCTCACAGCAGGTGCCTGGACTTTTAATTGCTGTTGACATTACAGTGGACAACATGGAACGCAAAAACGGTGAAGACCTGATCCGATTTTGAATGGCGATAACAGAGGCAGGAGCTAATTAGTCGTTGCCGAGGTAGCTTGGGGCTTGCAGTCGCGCGTTCATTCCACTTGCCACGCAACGATCACTGCGCTTGGGAAGGAAACACTTTTAATGCAATATATACCTAATGGCGGTGATTTTGCTCCGGGCGGGCACCATGCATGTACAATGCGGTAGAAAGAAGCTGGGTAGGAGTAACTTGGATTCATTTCGAGAGAGCGGAGATAATGCGAGTATGGTTTCGCATGTGTAGAGTATGAGGCAGAGGAGGCGTTTTTGTAAATGCAGCGATATGTCCAAACGTTGGCTGGCCTTCACCACCATAATCTTTTGCCTTCTCTCACATTCTTCGACCTTCTTTCCCCTCTCATGATAGCCTCGAGGTCGGCTCCGGTTTTCTGTACCTAGTATACAGTTCAAGGGCACGTAAGCTGGTGAGCTAGGATGGACTGGGAAGACAGGCAAGTCCGACGCTATGGCCAGTTCGGCAGCCGGAGAAAGTAGCTATTGGAATCATAGTGTGATGATGACCAACCTTGAGAGATTGTTGTCTGGCTGGTACTTTCTATCATGACCGGGACTTGACTGGCTCTTTTTTTTTTTTTTTGGTTTCTTTTTTCTTTTTTTTCCCTTTCTTTTCTGGGGCGCCTGAAGGTCTACAGAAATGTGCAGAATCGAAATACCATGGAATTTTTCTCGTGGGAAAAATCGTACAACGCAAGGAACAACCACCAGGCAGTCCAAGTGGGTGGAAACAGCAAAAAAACAAAAGAGACAGACCGTGGTTCCCGTCTATGTTTGGTGGTGTATTAGTTTGACTTCTTCTCCTGGCGCCTGTTGAAAATCCCGGTTCGCCGAAGTGTAACCTGATCCACGGGGGACATAATGATGAGGTGTATAATAAATGTCAGATAGAAAACAACACCACAGTTTGTGTAGAATTGTGAGCCCAGAAGCCAACTGGTCAGTCGTCATGAGAGAATTTCCAAACCAAACGCAGCCTCTTCGATGCCATTTTGGCCAACCGTAATTTCCTAGGGAGACAAAATCACCATTACATACTTGTGGATTCTAAAAGGTCGCAAGATCACTCAAATGCATGGATCAAGAGAACTAAATGTGTGTTTAAGCCGAAGCTTTCGTTGGTATATTGCTTGTTACCCGCGAATACTGAAGATGTAATGATCTGCTTCGATTCGAGTTCTGTTTTCCTCGAGATAAGGAATACATGGGCTCTCCGACCCAGGACCATCATTCTATCAAGCCAAAAACCATAGCAAATGCAAATGCAAAAAAGCAGAAGATTGATAACCGCTAGTCTCCCAAAACGCTGATGTCCGTTTATGCCAACCCGCAACCAAAAAATGCAACTCTGTCCCAAAATGCTGTTCCGAGTATACCACCCCCATTCCCAAACCAAAGATGCAAATCCGTTTCCATATCCATGCAAAGCCCCAGCACGAGGAGGCAAGAAAAAACCCCAGCACGAGGGGGCAGAAAAGAGCCACAACACGAGGAGGCAGAAAAAGGCCCCAACACGAGGGGGCAGAAAAACGCCCCAACACGAGGAGGCAGGACAATACAAAAGAAAACATGCAAATACAAAACTGATTCGAACCCATATGATATATACCCTCACAGGTGGTTGGTACTCGTCGTCGTCGTGTACATGTACCCAACCTTTCCTTCTCCTCTCCTCCCAAAACGAGGAAAAGGTTTGAATGACAACTTCTCACCCGAAACACACATTTTATACGAGCCAATGTTGATGATGCCCATAGTGTTGTGAATGTGATATGATGTTCTTGTGTGTTCGTGTGTCCCGTTTGT
Source organism: Neurospora sp. LNF1-1 (assembly GCA_009805225.1). Taxonomy (NCBI): domain Eukaryota; kingdom Fungi; phylum Ascomycota; class Sordariomycetes; order Sordariales; family Sordariaceae; genus Neurospora; species Neurospora sp. LNF1-1. The sequence goes on from RAOM01000137.1 coordinate 59,821, forward strand.
GCAACAAGAAGTTGTACGTGCGTTTTTCATGGTTTTCCACACACCTTGATCGGTACTCAAGGAAAGTTGCTGGCTTTCTCGAGTGATGCCCTCTTGAGGCTGGCGTTAGGTTAGGTGGTTCCTTCCGAAAATGTGATGGATCGATGGATGGTGATGCAAGAATATCCAGTAACGGATTTGAGTGTTCGTGTGTGTGTGTGTGTGTGTGTGTGTGTGTGTGTGTGTGTCTGAGATAGATACTTGAGTTGCAACACACACAGACACCTTCCTCTGTTTGGAGACTGGACTTGCACATCGCATTTTCTGTTTTGTTTTTCTCCGGAGGGAGGAAACACCTAGTGGTCCATTACTAGACGCTGGTGCTGTTGATTTTGATGAATGACTTGATCGTAGACGGAGGCTAGAGTTCATTGCTGAAGCTCGAACCCACCGGCGAGTGCTAGTTGTCGTGCCTGTTGAAAGGCACCAATCAACTCAGTAATTTTATTTATGAGGGATCCCACCTCAGGGCCGTTCGCGCCAAATCGAGGCGTTAGGATACTAAGAATCTCCAGTATCCTCAGTGTGATCTCCAGTATCCTCAGTGTGTCGCCCCTCTCCTCGGGAGTCATCAACAAGGAGAAGGGCAACACACCTACCTCCAATCCTTCTACACCCTTCCTAATCACTGAGTATATTAGTGTAATAAGAGGGGTGCTGGGCCTGTCAGACCCAAAGCAATTGGGACAGCGTATTAAGCAGGCAAGCGAATTAGCCACCTCCCGGTTTGCCTGTACGACCTCGGAAGCCAGAGGGAGTACATAACAAAGGGGAACTTGTTGGTCAATGGCCTCTTGAGCCCGGGCCAGTCTCCCAAGGCAACCGCAATTTGGAGCTTGGGCCGGACCAGGAGGGGCCAGTGCCGGAGGCATAACCGGGCCGGGAGGGAGGCGAGGCACGGAGGCAGGAGGTGGGTGGGCGGAACCCGGAAATAATGCCGGACCCGGCTCTAATGAGCCGGACCGCACCGACTCCGGCGGAGTTAGCAGCTGGTAAGGTGAGGGCGCCGACATTCCGCCCACCAGAAGCGCCTCACCGGCGTTAGAGCGGAAGTCAACCAGATATTGGCGGTCGGGAGGGCCGGTTGGCACACTTTCGTCATTATTGACATTTCCACCGCGTTTGTTGCACCGGTGCGGGCCTGGGTAAGTGGAGCAACGTTGACACGATCCGCTGCCATTCCTTGCAGGGATGCAAGAAACTTTGGCCTGCTGGCAAGCGTAACAGCTGCTGGCTCGCCCTTCAATGGGTCGATGGCAAGGGCACCGTTCTCCCTCACACTCGTGCTTCTTACAACCCGGCCTACACTCGTGACGTCCCCCCATTTTTCCTTTGATGATGAGTTCTGTGTTAGTTGCGTTGGACGATACAAGCATACGGTCCGGGGCTATAGTCATGGGATGGGGATAACAAACCTAGAGGTATGTAATGACAATGGATTTCGAATCTTTGGGGAAACAGGTCATTATCTTGATGGTGGCCGGGTGTTGGTAAATTGCTGCGTCGCTTCGGATGAACATGGAAGGAAAGAAGAGTTAGAGGCTCAGGCTCAGGTCAGAATTCGGTGTGGCTTTTGGTGTGAATACAACGTGAGAAGGTTGGTTAAGTGGTAAAAACTCCATTTATCGATGGGGGTTGAGAGTCCGTATATAAGGAACTCTAGAAAATGAAATCGTGGCCGGAGAAGAGGCCACGCATCAGAAAATATATGTATGCATTGCAGAAATCGCCAACACCGGCCATGCGGAACTGCAGTCGTAGAGTAATTCAATGTATGTATTAAAGCATCGAGCAGGTGGCGATTGTTAATGTGCAGGTCGCGTGCAGTTTCTTGCCTTTTCATGTGTGTTGCTACTCAATAGAGTAGTGTCTCCTCGGCCCCGAGCGCGGCGGATGAGTTGAACAATGCGAGAAGCACAAGGTGTTGGACCAGGAAAGAGAAGAAATTTATGTGCTAATAGTAAGACGTCCTCAGTAGAGGTCTCATGCTAGACAGGCGAGCAACAAGAACAAAAATTATGAAAAGGACGAGAAACCCGCCGGAGATACCGGAGGAAAACAATTCGTTGTAGGGGCAGGAGGGACGGTATGTGTTTTCGGTGCGGAAAAACCCTCCTGCGTGGGTCAAGTGCATAACAGCAGTTGAAATTTGAGGCTTCGTTGAACACATACATTTGGGAAAAGAGGATGAAGGAATGGATACTTGCTTGCGCCGAGTGCAGCGGATATAAAAAAAAACTCACAGCTTGTTGCCAGGAGGCTGAGGGATGAGATCAGGATTAGTGCAGGCTTGATGGGAAAGAGTTATGGCGGAAGGGAATCTGTGGATGTTCAGCCTTCCACTCTGATTATTTCGTCTAGGTGGGCTAGGAGGCGCTAAACGGCGGGTGGCAGGTGGGCACTTCAGCGGCATTTAGGGGTACCAGTGAGCCTGCTGATTGGTGGTAGGTTCCTAAAGCCGTAGAAGTAACTTGGTAGCCCGGGTACCCGACCTACCTCTACCCTTTGAAGATAACCTCACGTCATTACTTACATCCCGTCTAGCAAGACCCGGGGTAATGGTGACGGTAGACCCGAACCCATCTACCTGTCTGTGAGTGTGCCGGATCGGATCCCGTCAGTGGGATGCAGAAACTGCCGTGACGCTCCGAGTATATTGGATCCGGGCTCTTACCTCTCTGTCCCGGGCAACGGGAAGTACCAGCTAATTGAGTACCTGACAGAACCCTCAAGAGACACCAACACCTCCGGTCTCCAACAGAACGGGGGTGCCACTTGCTGTCAGTCTTCGTCTTCACTGCCAACCTCTCGTCTGGCTCTCTTCCTGTGTCTACCTCTACCTCTACGCTCCTTTCCTCACATGGATACGCTCCTCTTTGAGTAGAAGGTAGGTAAGGGATATGGCGTTGCTACCGCGCGTGTACCATTCTTTGAGGCTCTGCTGCTTTGGCCGACTTTAAGTCCGTCATTGCCGGCACGGCACCGCAGCCAGGCACGGATTTTGAGTTGGTGAGAATGCAGATGCTTCTATCACTGCATCTTGCAAGCAAAAAGAATGACCCTTCGTGCGAACAAACCCCAAATTCCCGCAGCATTCACATGCAGGACCTATGCTTCTCATTCTCGTCAATTTTTTTTATATTGTTTTTAACTTTTATTTTTATATTTTTTTCAAGATTTGGGGAGACTCTAGTACTCATAACATGCAGGAGGATCCTGATGTCATTTAGGACAAGTCAGAAAAATTCGTGAGTATCAGATACCGAAGCAATACCGGCTCACGTGGCTTCGAATACCGCCCGGTCGGAAACCCGAGGTGTGTCCGCGCCAAAAGGAGGTACAGGTAGCCACAGCACACGGACCTCAGTGCCTGCAGAAGACTTCAGTACTCGCATCAATAGATGCACTTCTAGCGGGGCTTCAGGAATGGTTAACAACAGGCATCGACTTGCTTGCCAGGAACTATCTGCGCCTGGATTTGTTAGCATCATCAACCGACGGGACTGCGCGATCATCGAATATTTTTTCAGGCCACGTTAACCGAGCCCACGGCATGGAAACCACCGGTGTCAATCTGCAAGAAGTCAAACTCAAAGAGTGTGTCCCCGAGCCCAGCCCCCAATTGAGCTGGTTCTTAAACAGGAAAGCTTCACGCAGTCCACCCGCCCTCTTCTCTCCCCGCCACCTCCCGCCCACTATGGCCACGTTTTTTAAGGGAAGACAGGTCCAAAACTGATTAAAACAGACGAGAGCCGCTTCCTTGCAAATAATAAGGGCAGGGCTTCTTGACCGTATCTCTGCAGCCAAGGAAAATCCCGAAAAGGGTTCGGAAGGGGCAATAAGTGAGGAAGCCTGGTCCTGGGCAGTTTTCAGCGCGCCTGATTTGGTGACCGAGCAACAGTTATACCTTGGATGGAATCCAGATGCATGGGAAGGTTATCTATTGAAGGAAAGTGCTCGTGGAGATGGCCAGGAGGGACTGCTGGATGATACCGCTAACAATAAAAGATCACCAGCCCAAGAACCAGCCCGATCAAAACAATATCGTCGGTTGACAAGAAAAAGCCGTCAACTATTCGGTTTCATCAAGGTAATCAAGCCACAGAGCACGAACCTCAGCCACGTAGAAAGATCAACTCGAGTCAACGAAGGCTGGATATGGAAGTGTTGGGGAGTCAGTGAAATAGTAGAAGTAAATTCTAACGGGGTGAAGTAGGTGTGGAACGTCGGAACATTCCCTCGTCGTGGAACGGTAACGAGCACGTTCGAAATGTGTCTGTTCTGCAGATAGTCATCTGTCGTGAACATCTTGGAAGTCACAAGACAAAATGATAGCCCACTCACCTATCACAGCCATCAACGCCCAATGGCCTGACGCTTATCTTTCATCCAACATGCTGAAAAAACATGGCCTTCCCAACTGATCACTGTATTTCTCAAAGTATTTTGTTGATCAAGAGGAAAAGCTACATACCGAGGTCATATCAATCTTGAGCCAAAGTTACGAGAATCCATTAGGTGTCTGCGTGATTGAGTATGGCTGGCACCTCGTGCATCTGATCGGGAGCCTACTTTGGCGTGGACTCGAGGATTAAGCCTGTTCACACAATCGTCCACATGTCATGCTCACACCACACTGTGGCTGTTCCTGTAATCGCATCATCATTTCGATTACGGCTTCGATCCTGGTGGTTTGTTAGTGTGTCCACATCAGATTGACTGCACACACTCTCGCGGCACTTACCACACCATCGGCTTCCTGACATCCATCATTCCCTTCTAGAAGAAGGACCGTCTCACAGACACACAATCAGCACAGCCAAGCTTCTTTTGTTCTACGTTAAGATTCCGCGGAAAGACCAAACGGGATTTCGTTACGGGTGTGACAGCCAGAGAGACATAGAGACACTCGTGCAGGCACGTAGACTCAAGCGCTAGGTGGGAAGTAAGAGAGGCAGAAGAACGGAGGAAATCGGATTGGAAACAAAAAAGAAGGCACGGCTAAGAAGAGAGCAAGAAAGAAAAACGGGGGACGAAAGACAGGGAGAAAGCTCACAACCGCATACCTGGAGTACCAGCGAGGTTACCTGAACTAACGCGACTGCATATCCTACAGCCATTTGGTTGACAAGAATTCGCGTTCTTAGCTACGTGTGACCGCCAGGATCATGGTTGACAACGAACGAAAAGAACAAGACGGCAAAAGAGCTTCCGGCAGATAACAAGTCTGAAAGTGGGAAGATGAAGAGGATGGAAGTAAAGTGAGGCAGCCTGCCAGGAAGCTACCCGCTTTGATAGGTAGACATCAGGATCACCCGGGTGTCAAGAATAAGCGAAGCCAACTTTAACATGAGCTTGAACCAAAAGTGGAAGTGGAAAGAGGATTCAGTTCATTGTCTACCTGAATGATCCATAAATTCCCAAGCCGGAAAAATATCCAGCAACTGCTTCGAAGTCCAGCACGACATCCGATCTCCACGTCAACATGGGGCAGTGAAGGCTCGATGATAACAGAAGCAGCATCGCCTTTCGTGCTGATTTCAACATGTATGTGTATCTAACGGGCGCAAAAGAAAATCCAGGAGGATTTTGCTCCACGTCTCCCAGTCCACAATCCACTCCATTGCTCCTTCCATGCCTTCATCGGTCAACCCCTCCCCGCCCTCAACTCTATCAGTCTCTCTTTCCTCACCCTCCTCCGCTCCCCTCATGACCTCTTTCCGAAATAGGGGGAAGCAAAAGGAAAGGAAGGAACGCTACAAGCCGTTCGGATCGCGACATCCGATCCACATGCTTTCTTAAAGGCGGGCGCTAGCGAACATCCTGAGACGGATACGATACGATGTAGTACTGGATGCTATCCGCTTTTTATCGATTTGCGCCGCATTGGTCGTGAGGATCGACGACTGGTTGGGATTCTACCCAGACGTCGGTTAATTCTGTCCATACCGATGTGCGCGTATAGCAAGCCACTCCCGTTCCGAGGATCGAACGCGCAAAGATTGATCTTCACAATGTTTTGCTTAGTTCAGCTTCATCTTGCTTGTTTCTTCACCGCTTCGCTCGCTTTTGAATGTCGTGCATTATCAGATTCTCATTCCATTTGACCATTCTCCTCAGCTGGAAGGTGGCGTTCATAAGCCTCAGCGCCAGCGACCACCACCCAGCCAGTTACGGAAACGTTCAACTGGTTGCGATATGCTTGACATCGGTCACTCAGTTCGTGTAGTTAGAGGTCAAGGTGAGACAAGGTAAGTCCTGCCATGTCCTGTTGTCCCCTGTCCCCAGCTGTCTCGCAATCCAGCGCAGCACTGAGTTGAAGAAATGGTACAGTATGTGGAACAGGTAAGTCACAGACACAAAGACAGAAAGTACCTGTAGTAGGTACCCGTCTGCTCCAACCTGAAGAGCAATGGGGGCTAGACCGCCAGACTGCTTTAGGCTTAACCCATGCCACACCGCAGTTGAGTAGATTCCAGGTTGCGGTTCGCGGGTTATCGGCATCCAGTCGGGAATTTCCGTCGTTGAGTGACCAAGTGTTACTGCTACCGTCACTTCAACAATGGGTGCCTGATGTCGTGCTTTGTGCTTTGTGTTCCTGTTTTTGCGCTTAAGGTAGGCCGGTCCCCCGTCCATTAACAATGATTGACGATACTACCTAGAAGTTGATGCCTTGCCTACGGTGTACCTATCCCTTCCCGGTCCCTTCGGTTTCACTCACCTTTGCCCCCCTTTAACAACCCAAACCAGGTTAATACTGCCCTCAGACATTTTGGTCTCCCATCAACGTCTGGTAGCAGTCAGCCTCATTCGCTCCTCTCATACATCCTCCTCTTTTCCCTTGCCGTCATCAATCCTGCCAGAGACCCAGCAGCGCATGCTCCCAGCCCCAAGTCCCTACCTCGTTTTCCCTGTCATGTGTCTTCAGCCTAACCCTTTTGAAAATCCCTTGGCGAGAAATATCCCGAATGTTTCATTGGTCTCAGATATTGCTCGTGCGTCGAGCCCATTCCCATGTTGAGCCCACACTACCCATAGATTAGATTAGGGGAATACGAGAAAAAAAAGTCTTGGATATTCTCACTGTCACTCGCTGTAGGTCGCTGTCGCCTTGTCGCTGTACTATCGCTGGGCTGTTGTTGGGAAAGACATGCAGGATAGGCAGGGCAGGGGGCAGGGGGGGCGGCTATCCCTTTTGAAATGGATTTTCGTGCAACGATGATATATTGGTCTCTCTTTGATAATCTCGACGTTCATATTTTTGGTATCGTTTACTATCAAGAGTGTAGGTAGGTATGTATGTACATGTCGTTCTCGATAACGGGTCCCATTCTGGGTCTCCCTTCCGGTTGCTCGACAAGGTCATGGTACTGCTTATCGGATGGCATCGCTTCCGTCCTGTTCCACTTACATTTTTGAATTGCTAGTAGTGAAATCGGAATGTAATGACGATCGATGGGGTAAAGGTACTTACATGCTGGTAGTTAGGTAGTCAGATGGCCGTCATCGAGGTTGAGAAACACGCATCCGGCAGCGACGAAGGGACGAGCGAACGAGGAATGATGATGGGTGACCGCATTGCCGGGGGCGGGGAGGGATAGATTGATTGCAGTTCGGTTGGTAAGGTAAACATCGAACAATGCCATTGACCAATTGCAGCGGCCGGATCGGGGACCGGTCGCGGTACCTCTTCGGTTCTTCCCTGTTGTCTGCTGCTGCACTGTTTTCGTCAGTCGCTTCCGGTGATAAAGTAAGACAGAAGATTTCATATCGCGGTGTCAGTCGCTTTCATGCTATCGTGATTAATGAAAACGGAAGATGGGGAGGAGGGGGATTGGCGCACGAACCACTCAATTCCTCCCTCCATTCACAAGTTCTTCGTCGCGAAACCTAAAAGAAGGCCGCCCTACTCCATATCATCTCGGCATGGGTTAGAGCGGCCGCGTTGTATGACTTACAACGTATCAACGAGCGTACCTAAGGAATGTCGCGCTCTTCGATGCTGCTGGCAGTGCGGAGGTTAAAGGTTCTTCTCCTTACCAAAAGTGGTGATCGCAAATAAATCATGTTGAATCCATCTCACATCTGGCTTGCTGTCTTGCAAACTGATGCTCATTGACAGCCGCCAAATGCAACTGGCAGACATTGGACCCTTGGTTTTCTGCACATAATCTTCTGCCAATTCGCGAGTTTCCACGGTAGTGCTTGAAATACAAAAGTGTCATTGCGTATGTCTATGTAAAAAGTAGATGGTCTAGGTGTCAATCTTGCGGGACCAGGAAGGTAAATGACAGAATGAAAGACAAACTGCGCGTTAAGGGGGGGGAGAAACCAGACGGCCAGATCGTTAGGAAAGAAAAGACAGGAGATGACAAAGAAAGAATATCCAAACAAAAAGACATGCGAAAGAACGGAGAAAGCCACCCAGTAACCACCACCATCCAAGAAGCCGAGCAAACACAGAACAGGAACAATCTCCTTTCCGCCCATGTCGTGATCCACATAACCAATACTCCCAAACGCCAAAAACCCAAATCATGACTACACCACCCTCTCCATCTTCTTTTCGATCCCTCTGAACCTTTCTCCAACATTTTTTTGCGGGTCTCGTGCTCCGGTTGATGTTGGGCAGACGTCCGATTGCTACTCGCATGACGCCAGTATCGGTTGTAGACCTCTTGTTTTGATATTTATACTTCCCCCTTTCTCGCCCGGTGCTGAGATATCCCTCTGTCCCCCCTTTCGCGGAGTGAAAGAGTCCGAGATCTCTTGATATTGACCGGGTTGTAGCGCATGTGGAGGATAAAGGAGCAGCCTTCTCGTCCTCCTCGCTGTACCTACTGCTCCCCCATCCTCCGCGCTGGTTTGCCCACCCTCAAACGCCATTGGTGACGCCTAGTGGTAGGTTCATAGCCCTAATACCCGGTGATCATGTTAGAGCCTCCCGGATGAAAGAACCGAGTTGCTTGGCCTAGAGTAGATGGAAAGTTAACTTCACGCACTCAACGAATGGGGACAAGGGAAACAACTGACCAAGTCATCCTTCATCATAGAGAAGTGGTTGCCAGGCATGTGCCTGAAGGTCATCTTATTGACATCTAGGTACTCATCCCACCTGTTGGGTCCGAAATCGCTTCTGTTATCCAACAGGAACAGGGCATGGCCCTTGGGATAAGGCTCGGGGCGCGGATCGGTCGGGAGCTTGCAGACGCCGTCCTCGCACCAGATAGCTGTCACCTTCGGGCACTTTTCCTTGGGAATGGGCTCTGCGTCGTAGTTGCTCAGGGCCGTGACGGAGGCAGCGAAGTGTGGCAGGAGCCACTCGGGGATCTTCTTCTGGTCGCCGCCCTCACCAAGAAGGCCGATGGAGGCAAACCAAGCGTGCAGACCCTGAGGGAGAGGTTCGATAGTGACAGGGCATGGAGCATCGATGATGATGAGATTCTCGACCTCGTCGCCGGCCTTGACGAGCTGACTGACGATTTCGTAGGCAATGACACCACCCGCGCTCCAACCAGCAAGGGAGTATGGGCCCTTGGGCTGACGCCGCTTCATCTCCTCGATAAACTTGGAAGCCATGCCGTAGACGCCGCAGTTGTATTCATCCGGAGTCCTCATGAAGGGAGAGAAAAGACCCCAGACAGCCCACTGACCGCCGACATTGGAAATTTCGGTGTAGGAGGTGGCGCTACCACTGCCGTCGGGGACCATAAAGAGCTGCTTGGTCGCAGTCTTTAGACTTCCAGACAGTAGGGTGGAGGTTGCTTTGCGGTTTGGGTAGCCGTCGACAATTCTAGTGGGACGCGGAGGCTTTGGGGGGCAGGGCTCTTCGAGACCAATTCTCGGGTGCTCCTTCTTGGCACTCGATGTGTTGGAAGATGAATTGGGCGTAGGCGCAGTCTCCTGATTCTTGGACTTGGCCGGCTTAGGGGCTTGTTTCGGAGCAGCCTTCTTAGGAGCGTCACTGATACCAAGAGCACGCTCGACGTCCTTCAAGGAAGGGTTGGTCACGAAGAGATCGGACGAGATGTCCATGTTCATCTTCTCGCGCAAGGTACCAAGAATAGCCAAACTCATGAGCGAGTCCATGCCAAGGCTTGCTAGATCAGGGGCAGCTTGAATCTCTTCAATGTCAACGCCCATTTCTTGCGAGATGGTGTTCCGGACAAGGCCCTGGAACTCGTTGCTGTTCTTCTCTCCTCCTCCGGACTCAATTCGAGTAGGACCCTCACCCTTGACCGAGTTAGCCTCGCTCTCATCAAGGGGAGTAGTGACATTAGACTCGGATCCAAGCTCTGGGGATTCGTCATCGGACGAGTCATCGGACGCGCTGGACGACATGGGCTCGTTGGCGCCAGCCTTGTCATACTGGGCAAGGTGACCCTTGAGCGCACCAATGGTCGGGTAGTCGACAAAGGCACCAGAGGGAATATCCAGGTCAAGTTCCTCGCGAATCTTGCCGGACACGGTCAAGGACATGAGAGAGTCAACACCCAGATCGGTGAAGGCAATGTTGTCGGCAAGCTCATCATGGCTGCAGCCCACCTCCCTGGCAAGAATGTCCAGGACCTGTACGACCACTCCACCCTTGAGCTTCTGGTTGACCTTGCCAATGTTGTCGGGTGTGACAGTCTCCTTCTTCTTCTTCTTGGAAGCCGGTGCGGATTTGGCAGCTGGAGCGGGAGGGGGTGCGGCGCGAGCCGGAGCGGGCGCAGCAGTTCCCATAGCAGCAGCGGCGGCCCCACGGGGAGGAAGCAGCATGTTGAGAACCTTGCGAGGAATGGCAGCGAACCTGATGTCACCGGCAATACCTATCACCCTTTCCCCATCAAAGACGTAGGCATCACCAGAGAACATCTTGCTTCCCTTGACAGGTTGCATGCGGATGTAACTGCGGTATTCCTTCTTGAGATCGGGGATCTCAGTGAACCTCATTGAGCCCCAGCCATGAGAAATGAAGACCTGCTCCCGAGAATCCACAGCATCGGTACCGTTGATGATGAACCCGGAGATGTGGCACAAGCTGTCGATGTTGTAGGGGTTGAAGTAGAACTTGCCATCATTCTCCGTGGTCTGGAAGCGGATCTTCGCAGTGGCTTCACAGGAGTCGCTGTCCAGGATGACCTCTTCCATGCCCTGGTAACGACGGTTGTAATCAACCAGGGCACCAAAGAGCTTGTACGCAAGACCGCGGCCAATCTTGGAAGCCTCTCCCCGCTGCTCTTGTTGCTTGAGGGAGTCGATGCGGGTCTTGATCAAGTAAGCCATCTTGTCGAACTCTTGTTGCCAGTCCTCGAGGTCGCCATAGTAAACCTTGCATGTGGCGTGTTCGGTCCTCTTCGGTCCATCCCCAGTGGTGAACACAAGGTCAGCGTATCCAGCCTGGGCGTTAGCCGTGACTGTGAGTCTCAAGATGTGGCTCTTGGCCGTGTCATTGAAGATGAGTGTCTTCGGGACTTCCATCTTTGCGACGTTGCAACCAATCTTCTCGGTCTCGGGACGAAGGAGCTTGTAGGCATAGTCGGCCACCGTCATGGCCATATCGCCATACAGCGATGATGGGCAAAGCGGCGCACCATTAACCAAGTGACCTGAGACCACCTTCTTGAGATTCTCTTCGTGAAGCTCAGATTCAATCTCAACAATTGCCACATCATCCTTGACCTCCTCTCTGATGACTCGCTGAACTGTGGTGGTAGACAGTTGCGGCTTGCTGGAGCCGATCTGCTTCGCCCCTCCCTGGTTTGTGATACGGTTCTTGGTGAGACACCAGTCACCCGTGTACTGAAGCCAGTAGTTCTTTTCGTCGAAGGAATAACTGGGCAGATCGAGGAGGCGGACACACTGGAGGAAGTCGCGGTGATACTCGCTGAAGTCGATGTTCAATCCAGCAGAGTGCAGCGTGCTAAGAGTAGCAGTGAGAGTCTTGAAGGGCTGAGGATGGTCAGTACGGCGGAGGGTCGGCGCGGCAATGGTCGTAGCACCAAAGGCAGCTTTGACCATGCCCACGGTGATTGCGTGGGGGCCAATCTCGAGCCACACGGTCTTCTCGTCGATCGTATTCTTTTCCTGGGCTCTGAAGAGTCCACCTTGGAAGTTGACAGCCTCTCGGGCGTGGTGGCGGAGGTAACTAGCGTCCACCCTGTCTTCTTCACCCAAAACTTCAGCGTGAAGCGGAGAGATAATAGGAATCTTGATGCGCTCGAAAAGGACTGCAGAGGCAAGGTTTTCGAAGTCGTCCAGAATGGCGTCGACTTGAGCAGAGTGGAACGCGTACGGAACGAGCAATCTCTTGGCCTTGTGGCCAGCGGCATTGAGCTCCTCCTCCAGTTCCGTGATGACATTGGTTGGCCCACCGAGTACCGTCTCACGGTTGCTATTGATACAGGCAACGTTCACGCTGGTAGCCTTGCTACCCAACGCCTTTTCGACCTCTTCGACTGGAGCTTGAACGGCGAGCATGGCGTGGCTGTTTATCGTGCACTTCTCAACCAGAAGACTCGCACGAGTGCCGACAAGGTAGATGGTGTCGCTGGCACTGAGGACGCCGGCAACGTTGAGCGCGGCATACTCTCCGAGGCTGTGGCCCATGACCACGGCTGGCTTGATGCCCCATGACTCCCAAAGCTTTGCAAGCGCCATCTCAAAGCAGCAAAGACCGATCTGTGTGATGATGGGTGGCAACTCGGCGATATCCTTGGTAGTACCGTCAATCAAGGGAAGGAAAGACTCGAAACCGTGAAGGCGAGCAAGACGGTCAAACTCATGGAGGCTCTCCCGGAAAATGGAGTAATTCTCGTACAGCTCCTTGCCCATGCCGGTGTACTGCGAGCCTTGGCCTGTGAATACGAAAGCAACCTTTGGCTGCTCAGGGGTTACAGGAACAAAGTTCTCCTTGAGGCGATTCAGGATGGCACTCTGCGCTTCACTCACGCTCGAGGCGGTGACGCTCATGCGCCAGTAGTGCTGGATCTTGCGGGCGGTTGTGGAGTAAGATATGTCCGCGAGCGACGCATCCGTATGCTTGTTCATCCACTTGGCAAGATTTTCCGCGTTCCGAATCATGGCAGCCTTCGACTTTCCAGTGACGGTGACGAGCTGGTGGCTGCGTGGATCGGGCAAAGTTGGTGCGGTCTTGGGAGCATCCTCAACAAGAATGCCAGTATTACCACCAGCGGCACTGAAGTTGTTGATGAAGACACGTCTGGGCTTGCCATCTCTGCGCCTGAATGGGGTCAGATGGAAGGCGATGTTGACGTTGCGTTCAGACAAGTCCTTGGGGAAGGTCTTGTTGATAATTGACCCTTTCTTGATACCGACATGGGGAGGAATGGCGTTCTTGTGAAGCATCAGGAGCACCTTGCAAAGGGCAGTAATTCCAGAAGCCGCCTCACCGTGGCCGACGTTAGCCTTGATAGCACCAAGATAGAGAGGCCTGTCCTCGGGCCTCTTACGCTGCGCTGGCGCAAAGACATTGGTAACAGACACCATTTCGGTGCCGTCTCCTGCTTGAGTACCCGTCCCGTGCATCTCCACGTAGTCAACATCATGAGGGTCCACACCAGCGTCGTCCAAGATAGCTTGTGAAAGCGTAGACTGAGTTGGCCCATGGGGATGAGTGATTGAGATAGCGTCGGCTGAGTGATTGGTGGCGGTGCCGAGAACAACGGCGAGAACTCTGTCGTTATCGGCCTGAGCATCTTCCAATCGCTTGATGACAACCGAAGCGCAGCTATCACCACGGCAGTAGCCATCGGCCTCATTATCGAAGGTTGCGCAAGGCCCCTTCTTCGACAAGAACTGACCTCTGCTCAGACCGGAAAAAATGTCTGGGTTGGTCATGCAAGACAAGCCGCCCACAATAGCGGTGTCGCAATCGCGAGCCCAGAGAGCAGTACAGGCAACCTGAAGCGCTGCAGCGCTGGAAGAACAGGCAGTATCAATGTTGAGACTAGGGCCACTGAAGCCGAAGTGGTAATTGATACGACCAGGACCAAAGGCGCGGACACCACCTGTGATGAAGTAGGTGTCGACCTCCTGGGCGGCGTTGATCTCACGCCAATCGTCTGATGTCTGTCCGTAGAAGGTACCGATGCGATCCAGTCTGGTAGAGGGCGTTCGGTTGGGGACGTATCCAGACATCTCCAGCGCTTCGTAGGCTGTTGTCAAAGCCATTCTCTGCATAGGGTCGGTTTGGAAGGCCTCACGGGGTGACATGTTGAAGAACCGCGGATCGAACAAGCCCGGTTGCTCGATCCAGCAGCCATAGGGAGTATGGCTGGTGTTGATAGCCTTGCCCGTAGGGTCATAGTGTGTCTTGACATCGAACCTGTCCGGGGGCACAACACGGTGGACGTCGAGTCCCTTTTCAAGGAGTTCCCAGAGCTTTTCATGATTGGCGGCATCGGGAAATCTACCAGCCATGCCAACAATGGCGAGCTGACACTTGCCACTGGACCCATGGTTGCCGATTCTAGAAGCAAATGCTTCAGGGGAGATGGGCGGATTGTCCCGGAACGTGACATCCAGGTTGGTGTGGGCTTTGATCAGCCCAACGAGAGTTGCGCCGTTCTGAGTAGGACCAAGCGGAAGGATGAGGCAGTTCTTTCCCTTGAAGCTCTTTCCCCTTGCGATACATCCGTCAAGCACCTTGGTAAACCTCAAGGGCTCCAGCAAAACCTCGTGCACAATTTGCTTCAACAAGGACGCGGTGGTGACTTGCTTCTCGGTGACCCATTCACCGGAAAAGCACGACATGACATGGGATCTCGGCTTCGTTCTGTGCAGCGCGTCAATGACCGCCTTGTCATCTAGACGCAAGATCTCGTCGATCAAGGCAGCATCGTGAAGGTGTGGTGCATGATAAGGTCCGTAGACGGGAATCGAGGTTACGTTGGTCTTTTCGCCAAAGTTGTGCCCACTTGCGAAAGCCTTCAGAGAAGAAGGTGGACCGGAAATGGCGACGCTTTGTGATGAGCTTGCACTCAAATATAGGCGGTTGCCGCGGTTCCAACCGGTTTTCTTGTTGAAATCCTGAACGACCGGACCGGCAACGCTTTCGGAAATATTCGTGAAGATATATGTCCAGCTCTCGGATTTTTCGACCGTTGGGTAAATCTGCTCGGCAACCTTATACACGTGCCTTCCGACTCTGAATGACATGAGGGTCACTTGAACGGCAAGTGGTACCAACTCTGACAACGATTTTGTGCAGGCGATTGCGCTGGCTGCGAAGAGCCCGGAGCATAGGCCGACAAGGCATGTATTCTCCGGTCTGGCGAGGTCATCGTGATTACTCTCGATATGACTAGAGACGCCGTCAGGTTAGCCTGAGAAAAGAAAATGGCAGACAAGAAGAGCACCGCTTACTCTATGTAATGAACCAATTGTGATATGCACAAAAGGGCACCGTCGATGCCAGGGTGTTTGATCTGCTGTGCATGGTATCTCTCATTGAGTTGCTGTAAATTGAGGAACTCGGGTAGTTTCGAACGTTCTGTCCTAGGAAGCTGTTCTATCTCGCGTCGGATGGCGTAGCCAACCTGGTCCAAGTAGGCTTTTGCGAGAGTGCCTTTCTTTGGTTTGCGGAAGAGGCTCGCGAGGAAAGCGTGAGTATCGAGGGACTGGTCTCCGAAGAGGTAGTATGCCAACGGTTGTTCCTGGACAGAGGACATGGTGCAGGATTTTCGTCAGGTTCTTTTCGGCCGTATGCTGTACGGTTGTCGTGGATGATGCAGAATGTATGGAAGGATACTCGGCAGAAAGATGGTGCTGCAATATGGGCAACGGAAAGTGACTCGCCCTTTGCCTGCCCTTTACTTGTGACAAGAAAGCAAGAAAGGGATGGGGCAAGCTTAATTAAGTAAAAGAATTAGAAAGGTCAAAGAAATAATGGATGAAATGTAAGGCGAAGGGGACTGGAGCTCTCATTCGGAATGTGAGCCCATGGGCGACGGACATACATCTTCCCCGGACCACCATCGGACGAGGAACAGGTGCCTCATGCTTGCAGATACATAGGGTTGTCCGTAGCCGGTGGACGGACTGCTGGCCTCAGCTTATTCTGGGTGACCATGTAAGCTTCGGCGGGAGGGGGTTGATACACAAGCTCGGCAGAGATACTTACGGCATTGTTTAGTGTATCTTGGTGCCATCACTCTTACCGGTAGACCGTTTGGGTGTGTTTGGGGGGGGATTTGTTAGCATCCCTGTTAACTTGAAGACCTGGAGATGCTCGTGAGACCATCAGGGAACTCCTGCCGCTCCCGGGCAGGATCATGCCTGCTTCGGGCCAGATCCACCCGGAACAAGACGATTCACATGGGAAGCATATCCCTCTGCATCTGCGGGTGAGGGGGTTGAGAGCGTAAACGCGGACACGGACTTCCCCAACCCTTCTAAGACACTGGGCCATACAAATCGGTTCACGCCGCCTTCAGCCAGCCGTATAGGATTTAGCCACACGGACATCCGGCGGCGGAACATGTTATTGTCCATGTCCATCAGCTGCGATGCCAGAACCGGATGATGGCGCGAAGCTTCGGACGCGGTATCAGTGATGGGTTGTGGGAAGGATCGATGTTGCGTGCAAATTGAGTATCGTCTTTGGGGCGTTGGGCTACCACACCACTCATGACGGGGAATGATCGAGTGTCTGTCCGGTGGGACGAGATGCCATAGGTCAGAAGCACCCCTGCCTTGGCTCAATATGGCAATGCCTCAGGGGTCTCAGGCTCTCATGTGAATGGCTCCAGCGCTCCCCTGCTCTCTCCCTCTCCCTCCGTCGGTGAATGACAACCCGATGAACATAACCCAGGCAGCTGCCAGGGACGTACCAAGCAATGTTGTACCATTCGACATCTCGAAAGGGATCTTCGACACTGTATGTCCGTGTGGAACGTCAACGAATACACGTTAACATATAGGAGCGTGGGCCACGAATGGCGAATTGCCCAATCCGGTTAGTGGTTTCCCAAACTTGGAAGCTTTTAAGCCGCTTAGGGAAATAGCTGAGCAATGCGATCTTGACCTGTTCAAAGTGTCGTTACGTATAGATAGGCTGGTGTTGAAGTACCATGTCTGTCCTCCTCATGCCATGGCCGCAAACATGAAGTGACATGCTGATCCCCGTTTTCGGAATCGGCAGCTCGACAGTTGCAGAGAGGAGTGCCAAACGCGCTCACTGCAGCTTGAGTCTTGTCAGCCACTCAAGATGGATTGGAATGATGTCCACAGACGAGTCAGACATTTCCAGGCCGTCGGAGGCGTCATTGTCCCCGATGGCCTGAGCCGGTCCGGACAATGATGACAGTAGCATGCAATACCTGCAGCGGGTGAGCTTGAGAGGACGTTCCTGTACATACATTAAATATGTGGTGTTATTTGCGGGCTTTGATGTGATTTACCTGCTTCGTAGCAGCAGAGCGCGTGTTCTTTTGTTGACAATGCGCTCAAATGGAGTGTCGGATGACTGCATACAATGCAGGAATAAGAAGACTGCCTGGCCGTCGGTATCGATACGATCATGGTGGTTGAGTTCTGGACATAAATGGGGAGGTCCCCCCAGTGGATGAGCTTTCTTGATGATGTTCTAATGTCAGTAGATGTCCCTTCATGCTCGGATCATCACTCTAGAGATTGTGTTGAGATGCTTACGGATTGCCATCATTTTGGAATACCGTATGATGTCTTCAAACTCGTCCACCGTATTGACGGGTAGGAACCGCAATTCAGGATGAAGGGTTAGGTATGTCCGACAACAATGTACATGCCCCATGACAGCTGCCAAAACAACTGACAGCCTTATAACCTGCATTCTCTGCACAGCCTGTATCTGGTTTACCCGAGTTAATACAGTATCCGTTCAGTGCTTGGAAGGGTTACTGATGCTTGTATCTACACCTACAGCATACAATGAGTTTAAGGTTAACTGGTGGGTTTCCTGGGTTTCTCCGTGTACAAAATCAGAGAAGGTGTTTCCTTTGACGTCTAGAGATCCAAAGTGAGCTTATTCGAAGTCAAGAAAGCAGAACGGATATCCCATTTTGAGGAGATTATACGGCACCAATTCCGTGGGTGAGAGCTGACCTTGCCCACTCAATACCCACTCTTTTGTATCGCCGGGATGTGAGGGTTCGATCATCAACGGAATGCCCCATTATCCTTGATTATCTCGGTTGAAGGCTTTGGATCTAGACGGCGGAGCCGTTTGCGCCAACCGATCCCGCCGGTGCCCTTGTTGGGGTATACGTCTTGTCCTCTGGAATGCTGATGACGCTACCGGTAGCATGGGCACACTGTTCTTTGCCGGCATGTGGGAAACTCCGTAGGTAACTCTCAGCATCAGAGCGTAAACGGTGAGCGTAAGCGACGATGGAAGAGATTCTGGTGATCTCGGCAGCTCGGGTCCCCAACGGTATACGGCGGTGCTAACGGATTTGATGAGCCTGTTGAGGAGTTGTTTCCTTGCGGCCCGACGTAGAATCACGGGTTAGGTGCCAGAACCCACCTTACTGCGCTTCTGGCATAGCATTGGCCAATGACCAGTCTGGTAGAAACATTGGATGACGACATGCCTGCCGGCGGAGAACGTAAAATACATGTACGAAGTTTCAATGGAAAACTTTCTTGTAGTTCTTCGTTCCTTCTTGGATCAACAGTTCGCACAGACCAAGTGTATTGGAGCTTACCGCCCGCCAGGGCAAGAGCGAGTCTTGAAAGGTCAGTGTCAATAATCTTGGGCCGGCAGCTGGCGTCCATATTACCAATTGAACTTTCCAGCTGCCTTGAGGTTGTACTGGAGAAGCCTGAGAATAGCTTTAGAGCGTCAAATCTGCCTCATTTGGTGAGTGGTGAAGGGTTGACGATCTCCCAAGACCACCTGATACCATACACCCCAGAAAGATGTAATGTACCGTATGATGCGGTCATACTTACGTATGCCCTCTCTAAGTTTCATAACATAATGTATTTATAACTACTTGACTAGGCCGTGGACACCATTTCCTCGTTTCCGGATTTCACAAGATTCCAAGGTATGCGTGTTTTGTCAAGACCGAGGCGAGACCATGCGCCCTTCTACAGGTACATGAACGAGACCGATGTCACAGGAAGTTCGATATAGATACAGAAATGATAATCTTGACGTTACTGTATGACAAGCGTCACCTTACGTGGAACAAACGTGAACATATGAGAAACCATCTACCTATGAACTGAATCCAGAGCTGGATACACACCCCGGTCCGGGCCAGCTTAGGCCGTTCGTGAAATGGAAGAATGTACAGCGAAGCCCCGACTTGGTTTAAGCCTCAATTGGTCTTTACGAAGATTCGACGGTCATCTTCGCGATCTGGCGTTCCTCCCTGACGCTTTTGCCCGATGAAGACGATGTCAATTGATACCTATGTATGTCCGCCAAGTTGGGTGGGTGTTCCCCTCAGGGAGGTCTGTAAACTATGAATTTGATGTAGCAGGAAGTTTCCTTACTACAGAGTAATCCCAAAAGGAGCGTGGGGTACAGAGATTCACCCCTCTTGCATGCACAATTGGGTTGGCACATATGCTGCATCATGTGCTAAAGTCTGTGCCTATTGACGGAATTTGCTGCATGCTAAAGGTAAGTTGATGTAAGCACCTAGGTACTACATGTGCAATGTATTGGCTCTCGGTTTGTTCTCCGGACCTTCCCCGATTATCGCCGCTTTGAGCTCCGGGAAGGCAGATACTGGGGTAATCGACCACCACCCCTCACCAGTTTTCACTTTATCACTTTTCTTTTCTCATTATCATTCTGGTTGGCAAAAATAGGTGGCTTCAGGGTACCATGTTCGAATTGTGGTACCTTTATCAAGCATCCGCCCCGGCACCCCCGTTTAGTAACGGATCATTGCAAGCAACACGACATCCCCAGTTTCGGGAGGATGATGGCTTTTATTCAACAGACGGCAACACGAGATCCAGTACTCCTCCACGGCGAGATGCTTGGACAGTAAGGCGCTTAGATAGCCAAACGTCAAAACCATGCTCCTTTCAATGTGGCCAAATGCTCACAGTATGATAGTATGGAACTCTTTTTCAGTCCTACTTCGTGTGGACCTGATGTCCAAACGTTCCTTATGGCATTTTGGATGTTCGGGACCATCCGTGCTTCAAAAGATTCGCCGTTCAACTTCCAAATGCCAAAGAGCCTTGCAGCCTTGCATGATGCATCAATACCTCACACAAAGCCCAGACCAATGGGCAGAAGGTGGCGAATTTGTTCCAAAGTCCCGCGATGGCTTTCCCGCATCCTTAATCTTCCCTCTGTCGATTCCTCTTGATATGTGCCCACCAAATGAGGCAACCAATTCGCCCTACCCCGGAACGAGGCTCGCATCCCCCTCGTCCTCCAACAAAAGCCACAGCGTCGGTGCGTCCTGCACTGAGCTGCTCAGCCTCGTCCAGTACTACAATACCGTACCTGATCATACGGCCCAACAGTTGGCCCAAAGGATTCACTGTGCTTTCTTGTGGCTGGATTGTTGGACTCGGTCAACGGAGAACACAAGACCCATAGAAATCCACATGGGCTCGAGACATTGATCAGCCTCTGTCCTTGCCTAGTTCAACCCACTCCGAGACGTGCATGGCATGCCACCACATTTAGTATCACACCTTTTCTTCAACAGCCCACCCACTGGCCGTCAGGTAACCCCATTCGACACCGTTTTCCCACATGGTCGGATTCTAGATGGGGAGTTGGCAAGGCACGGGTACGGGTAGTTATCTGTCGTTTGGCTGCTGACAGATTGACAACCTCATCTTGCACCGAGGAGATGTGCATTTATGGACTGCCCCATCTACATTCCCGTGTCCGTCCCGTCAGCACGATGTAAGTGCCAAAGATGCTGACGACAGATGCAATGTCCGGAAGACAATTACCTCCGCAACGAACCATCCCCAACCTTCACTGATGCATGGAAGCTCGTAGAGAACAACGATGCTTCACTTTGAGGCTGACACCTACCCACCTTATCCAAGTTGAGTGGCTGTCTGAGGTGAGCACGTACTAGACAATATCAGTATGGCGTGGGGGTTGGAGTGAGCATCTGGACCTCATCATGCCATGAACATGGTACACTCTTCAAGGTTTGGTGCCTAATACAAGGGCTGTATTGTATTGAAGCGTTGCATCTTACCGTATGTTCCCCTCTCCACTCCATCGCATCGTCACCTCCCCCGCCTTGCCTTCCCACTGCAAGCTGTTCTGGCAGTAAGTAATATGAAGAGAGGCAAATGTAAGATACCTTACACCCGGACTTGAGACAAATGCACAATCCAGGGGAAGGAACATTGGATGACACTGACCATATTACCCTCTTTGACCCCACTCGGACCCACAGTTGCATCAGGCCGTACTAAAAAAGGGGGGAGGGTATGGCCAACAGTCATTCGACCGTTGAAATTTAAATAGAGAATGTCTTTTCGCACTACTATGAATGTCTTTAGCCACTGTCGACCCACCCTTCCCGCGTTTTCGACTAATTAAAATCGGTGTATCCAAAGTGCGGACCACCCTCTACTTGGCAATTGTATTCTTTTATAGATTTTGCTTAGAAATCTGGATATTATATTATTTTATAGAATGTTATATAGTTAGTACCTAATTTAAATATGTACTTAGATTAGTTATTTTATAATATACTTTATAGCGTATTTTATAGTGTACTTTATAGCGTACTTTATAGCGTACTTAGCGGTACGGTCGTATATTGTATTTAATCAAGCGATTAATTGAACGATTAATTAGTCGTATTTAATCTATATTAATTTATATATTATTAATCTATTTCCCTCGCCCCCTCTCTAAAGCCAAAAGCTCACTCCTCATCCAAGCGCGGACAGAGGTAATCGGGCTCCGGTCCTTCCTATTTAAAAGGAAGGTCCCCGATATCGAAACACCGTACTGCTCTTGCGGGACGGGCAAGGAGACCTTTGCACACTTGGTTCACGACTGTCTATGGACGTTCAATCAACGAATAAGGGAAGAAGAGTGGCCGCACAGCCAAGAGCAACTGGCTGCATACTTGGACGACGGAGAGCAGGCCGACCG